>JAECUM010060927.1:0-25536 GCA_016617855.1 Megalonaias nervosa
ATGGAGAGAGAGAGAGAGAGAGGCCTGAAAATATGAACAAAGTCTAGAAAGAAGGTCAATATTTTGAACGTGGAAAATAAACGTACAACGCTTATCAGCACAAACATTCATATCTCATCTGCAGTGGCAGTCGATAGAATTTTCTTAATGGGAAAGATTCACTTCAATAAATATGCGGGTCTGTATTCTTGATAAAATCGTTACGCCTGAAGAAAAAAAAAATTCATATGAGAATAAAATGATTATGTTTTATCCAAGGCAGTAAGAAATAATGTAAAAGAATAAATCATGTTTGTGTCACGCTTGTCTGATTTGTTAAACTGCCATCAGTATGTAGAGATAAATGAAAATACAGGTATCCGGTTGGAGCAACGTAGGTCGAGCAGGAAGCCAACTTAATGTGGGGTGGGGGTGGGGGAATAGTAGAGAGAGGTAAGTACAGTATTACCGCGTTATCAGTATTGTGTAACAAAACCAATGTGAAACTTACATTGCCAAGTTCCTAACTATCAACAGCATTTGATGTCTACAGATGGCGATGAAAGGTCATTTTAGCAACATATATTGACATCTTATTTGTCTGAATTTTGAGATTGTTCGATAATTAGCAATATCAAAGTAAAAAATCGGAACTGCTATTAGAGGATTTTGTTATCAATGTGTAACTCAAGAAAGCATAGGAGCAGTGATAGGGGATACTATAGCCTCACGTAGACTTCTGTGTTAAATTTGAGGGTTTGTACATTAGCCTCAAAATTGATAGTCTCACGTAGACTTCTGTGTTAAATGTAGGGGGTTGCACTATAGCCTCAAAATAGAAAATGGAACAGGGTGGGACTGTTTATCCTCAAGGGAAATTGAACAGGGGTGACGTCACGGTACTGGCCACTGGCAGCAATGTTGCAAGTGGCTGACCTCAATCGGGCGGAACAGGACAGCGGAATGTTCTATTTATAAAATAACTTTTGACTGAAAAAAAAAGCTATAACGCGTGGCGGAGAGGAACATATAACTTTATATAAATTAAAGCACGTGTTCCGCCGAGAGCGGAATAAGATTTAAAATAAAGCGGAACAAAGAGGAACGGTCAACCCGTACCGTTGGTCAGTACCGTGGTGGAGTACTGGAGACTCTAGGGACAATAGAAATATGTATAGAGACATAGACATAGACAAACAAATACACAAATATGGCAAGACAGAATATATATCTTTTCGAGGCAATGGAGTGGACCTGAAAAGAGCCTTTGGGGGGGGGTTTGGGGGGGGTTGTTAACACCATTCAGTAAACATACAGGGCAGCACATGGATCATCTTCTCTTCCTGAAACTTCGTCTGACCTCTGGGCCGTAGAAACTCTCTTCAGACAGCCTTGCCTCTCCACATAGATTCTTCGTTTCTAAAAGGGCTGTATCAGTCATCTGGGTGATAGCCCATGATGATTTGACATACATGGGATAGTCCGGGCTGAACAGGTGAAGGGAATGAGGTGAACCGCGGTTATTTATAGTGGAAGAGATGATCGAAACGGATTGAGTTCTTTCACCAATCCTAACACGCGTTGCAAAATTCAGTCACAGTGCGGAGTCTGTCTTCCAATCCGAAGAGAGCTGTCTGTGAAATCACATTCCCTATATAGGTGCGCTAGCGTCTGTGCGCAGTGAATCAATGCGACAGAGTTAGAACATGACGGAAACTAAGCAGACGGAGAATTGGGGTGCACCGGCCGTGGAGACGGAAAGTGATGGCATAGCAGCGGCTACTAAAGCAAACACGGTCCTACTTCCAGAAGAGAACGATTTTAATTAGGATTTAATGGATTTTCTCTCTTCTTCACGAGAACTTGTTCCGGTACCAGCACCTTCACCACCTTCTCCTTCCTTACCATACGTCGAGGATTTTAAACAGGGACAGAAAGAAGAATTGGAGAAATTTTTGCAACAGCAGAAAGAAGTAGAACAAGCCTTTCTCATTCAACAGCAACAGCGAGAAGAAGAGACAAGAAGAAAACGACAGGAAGAAGAAGAAGCAGAGAAGAAACAAGGTCTAAGAGAGAAGGAGGACTGTGAAAGGCAAACGGTGACGGTACTCTTAGACATTTTGGCAGAGTTAAGGAGTCTGAAGCAAATGTATCAGACTTCTTTAATACGACCCAAGAGAAAAATACCTTCCCGAGCCAAACAGCCCAGTCCTGTCCACACACCTACTATGCCTGAGATACCAACCCTAGTGATCTCTACTAAATCATCGACAGTAGCAGGTCCAGAAGTAGGCCTTGGCCGTGGCAAAGGGATAAGGCAGTTAAAACTCATTACTTACATTTCCTGAGTTTGTTTTTTAAAAAACAAAACAAACACCCAACGACCCTTTCCAGGGTCACCCACCTCTCTCGAAAAGTGTCTACTCCATGTTTGCCAAAATCAATTAAAACCCAAAATCCCTTTTTTCCCCATGATGGACGTGTGTGAGTGCGTGAGTATAGGTCCTTATTATAAAAATAAAAACTAAGAGACACTTACGTTTTTCTTTCTGGTATATTCTCTGGTACAAATTTACAATTCAATTTCACAACACAACACTTTCATGAAGATTTGATCCGAGTCATTTACGAAGAAGAACTGGACTTTGTACAAGCCGACGAATTTGGAAATGTCATCATTGCGGATTACGTGATAGCCCATGCTAGCTTAAAATTGTACGAAGCTTTAGAACTGTTAGGAGATCGTGTGCTGTATTTGGACACGGACAGTTGCATCTACATCGATCGCCCGGGTCACCGACACACTGACATCGAACGAGACCGTTTAGGAGCCTGGACGGACGAGCACCCCAACGACAAGATTCTAAGTTTTGCAAGTGGCGGTCCCAAAAATTACGGTTACGAATACCGGGACCCGCAAGGAGAAGTGCACACCGAGTGTAAAGTGAAAGGATTGACTCTCAGTTATCGCACCAGTCAAGTGGTGAACTTTGGGGTATTGAAAGAAGCCTTCCAGTCTGGAGAGGATAAAGATTTTAAAGTTACCTCCTACCAACCTCACAAGATTGTACGTTTACCCACACACCATATCGTCAGTCGGCCTTTGTAAAAAGTGTATCAAATCGTGCACCAGAAGCGAGTGCGACTTCCCAGCCATTTCACTTTGCCATACGGCCACACTGGTATATAAAAATGGTTCCAAGACGATAGCCACCAACAAGAAGGATGACTTCGACACTGCAAGAATCGATCGAGGGACCCACTAAGAACTCCAAGTTCAAACAATACAATTTTCATGTCTTCTTGCCTGACTATTGTGATTGTGCCAGTCGATTGGAAACGTTTTAATAATGGCCCACGGATAGGGAAGGATTACCTACTTCGAATGTTTTAGCTAAAACAGGATTTGTATACTTGGGACCTGAGACTGGATTGAGATTCGAAGTACAGTGTTTCAGTTGTGGTCTGAGGTTGTGTATGGATCGATGTATCTATAAAGATTCAGATATTCTGGAACATACTCGATGGTCTCCGCACTGTCGTTACCTTTCTATTGCCTTTGCACCCATCACACTACGGTACATTTATGACGGTACCTTAGAGAAAGTAGTACCGTTGTCCAGAAAGAAAAAAAGTAAGACTTCCAAAACTAGGCATAAAAAAGGAAAGATTTACAAGCTCGAGACTTCATTACGACTAGTATAAAAAGGGAAAACGTCCAAGCCCGATAGTTCATTATGACTACAAACGCCAACCGAGAAAGATGAATCCTTTTAAACAGACGCCATTTAAGTTCGGTGATTCTCAAGTGGAGTGCGATGCTGTGCCTTGCGATGGTAGGGATGTCGTACGTTATGACCTCAGCGATTCAGTACCACATCATGGATACTTTGCTATGACTACTACTACCACTATTACAATACCTACCATGGAAAGTGATGATGTGCGTGTCAAAACTGAATGATACGAAAGCGATCCCACTCGTTATCGTACACCTTATCAATTTGCTGGTTTTCATTGTCGATGCCATCCTCCACGTGAAACCATACGACTACCACCCTATGAATGTCATCCATGCCTGAGCAAACTACTGCGGCTTTCACCGTACCCTCATCGAAATGAACCTGTGAAAGAAGAAAATTCGTTCCTTGTGCGTTTGTCTGAATGCTGAAACTTTGAAAGTCGATTCCAAACCTTCCAAAGAAAATGGCCTAAATATCTGGGAGGACCTACTCCCGAAGAATTAGCCAGAGCCAGATTTATCTGCTTGGGCGAAGGTGATAAAGTCAAGTGCTTCAGTTGCGGTGTGTCACTTCACCAGTGGGAACATAAAGATTCCGCTTACCTGGAACATGCTCGATGGTCTCCGCACTGTCACTACCTACCTTTAGTGGGACGACCTCAGTAATCTCTGAATGGATACTTTACGAGAGAACATTCGTGGATTGCCTGTGGAGTTGAGAGAACGCATTTACCGAGAGTTTGTCAAAATATAAGTCCAACGCAAAGAACAATTGCATCCGTTACGTCACTGATGGTTTAACCACTGGTATCTGAATGCAATAAGAGGACTGATTCATGTGAAAACGTTCCAGTGGTCAGACTTTGTTCAACTGACCGAGGACCAGAAGACTTTGGTTGCTACTCATCCTACTTCTTACAGGGTAGCCATACTACACCCAATTCCAGAGGAAGAGTTAGAAGGTTACCAAAATCTTTTACATGAACAAATCTTGGTTCAAGAGGAAACGTCTGTGCGACGTGTGGAGTGTGAGTTAGTGACCAAACAATTTGGATACGTCACTGGTGTACGATCAGTTCTGTGCAAAAAGTACATTTATTACCTACGACAAAAGAAGTAGAAAAACTGGCTGCCATGCCACGACCGTTAATATTAGTGATAAAACAATTGCCGTGGAAGGAAATCAATTTCAGTATTCAGACTGTGGTGGAATGCCGACTCTTTTTAAGAGCAGCGTATCCAATGAATTTGGCTCGTCGTGTGGTGTGTATCTTAGAGACTTGCTGTCTGGGATTTCGTTTACCAGCCGATTCCTCGTGGGCTCTGTACTCTCTGTAGTGTAGGTACCATCAAAAACATGAGGGTGTTACGTTTAAATGTACACGAGACACTCATTCTGTTAAAAGCCTTGCGCTTTCATCTCGATGCCTCTCGACCTCTACGGGAAAAAAGATTCGTCAACTTTTAGTCACTGAAAATGTTTACGAAGATGTGAGTGTAGCTTGTGATTTCCACCCTCACTGGCCAGATGTACATGAATGGAAAAGTTTGGACATCGAGGCTTTGACAAAAGAAGCGGCAAACTATGCCCAAACATCATTTGATCGATCGTCCACTTCAACGTATCGCATGGTGTTACAAAGAGTGGCAATCGGCTTGCAGCCACCTGCGAGAACGTCAAGGAGATTCCATCGTGTTTGCGGAAGGCATTCCTGGCGAAGACGACGGGATCGTGTCTGACCCTAGTCAAACTCATCTGGTCATCTTCGTCGATATGTTAGGAGAAGACCAAGAAATAAAACTGCGGTTTACATGCAAAGGGCATCATCGTAATGCCAGTGTCATTAACATCATCCAAAATTTGTTTCAACAAAGTAAAGCCCATCGCACCATCACTCTCAAAGCTCATTACGTGGTTTTGTTTAAATGCCCTAGAGATAAATCGCAAGTGCAAGTGTTAGCCAAACAGTTAGGAACTCCTTGGCTGACACATGCATACGACGATGCCACTCAAACCCCTCACGCCTATTTAATCGTGGATTTAAAACCCACTACCCCCGATTATTTGCGATTTCGTACCCATCTGTTTCACCACTGGTGCCAAGACGGAGGGCCTGTCGTGTACACGTCCCCGTCGACTTTTAAAAAAATCTATAAAAACCTCGGACACTTTTAGTCTGTCTAGCACATCGTCAACATGACGTCCCTTCAGTCTCATCTTCCCGTCAAATTGATTAGTGCCTTGTACGGCATCAGTCGCGAAAGGAATCCACAAATACGTGCTCGTGTGTTAGAAGCTAGTCTCAGAGAAGTCATACATTGGTATACAGTGACAGCACGTCAATTACTGCAAGGCATCATTCACGTTCCACATCAAACCAAACGCTTTTTTGACAGAAACAACGTAGCTTTGGCGCAACTGGCAGATCTCCGCATCGACACTCAAGCCGAAAAGCAAATTATTTTGAAACCTGGAGGAAGCGGTTCTCTAGGAGGTGTCATCATGTGCACCCTCTTAAAATGGGATCCCAATGCCCCCAAAGTCATCCCCAAGAAAAAGCCACTCCCAGACCCAAACGTACCCAGAAGAAAAAGAGCAGTGGTGTCAAGACCAGGTCACAGCTTAAGAAAAAGAAAAGTCTGCAAAAAAAAAAATGCCCCCAGATAAAAAATCCCAGAAAAAAAAGCTTCTACCCGCAAGAGAGGTACTACAGTCCGGGCGCAACCTTACATTCCCAAACCACGACCTACAGCGATGGCGACTGCGTCTCCAGTAGCCTCAGGTTCTTCCACTTCTCCGTTGCTAGTGATGCCAGCCAAACCGAATTTGACACCGTTCTTCCCCATTTGATGAAATGGAAACCCGTGTCTCCAGAAACTTCTCCTCCAGCGGTGACACCCTCCACCTCTTTAGCCGCTGCGGCAGCTGCTCACAAAGTACCTGCCTCAAAAATCAAAGTCCAAGATAGATCGCCCATGTTACAGAGTTTCCTGGATTTATCCAAGCAAGAACTGTCCCGATTTAGTCTGTTGCGAACCCCTCCACTACGCGTGATGCCTGTCATCAAGTTGATACGACGTAAAGACAATCAGTGGCGACGCATTCAGCTATAAAAAAGACCTGGGTAAACAATGGGTATCAGTGTTTTTGTGCTCCTGAATGCCAAAAGATGTCCCCTAAAAGAAGTACACAACACCACAACCATAATCGTTCTCCTGTCCAAAAAAGGAACAGGAAAAAAGGACAGTCTCGTTATTTGAACCTCGCATCCGAGAAAACGCTTAGCCAAGCATCGACGTCTACTCCTGAAAGGCCCCCATCATCCAAAGAAAAAGAGGAGCAACCAAAGGGGAGGATTGTTTGGCGATATAGGAGAAAAGTCGTCACATTTTTGACGAAGCGATAGTCAAAGAGTTCGTCAAAAAGGTTAGTTATAAACCCTTCGACTCACTCCAAAAAAATAAGATAACAGGGCGTGTGAAAAGTCATCGACGTCAGTGTATTTTTTGTGTGTGCCCCGGACCAAACAAATATGTCACCCCCAGAAGCCATCCCTCTTCTACCCCAAATGACAGAAATGGAAAGGATTGCCTCCTCGTTTAGCCAAACATTGGAACGTGTTGTCCGCCCTGTCGAAAGCCCCTTCACTCATGCGAAACCAACTCGTTCTAAACGCCTCCAAAGAGGTCATTGATACCGTATGCGAATGTTGTCTGAATGTCTTGAAAGGAACGATACCTTTGTCTCACCATCAGAAAGAATGCTTAGCCAAGCATCGACACGTTCTTCGCCAAATGATCCAAAAGAAAATACCCATCCGTCAAAAGAAAAAGATGTTGGTACAACGCGGAGGATTTGTGCACCTGTTGTTAGCACCCATACTAAAAGCCACATTGGCACCACTGATTACAAGACTGCTTCACAATCGGCTCAAAGGTAAAAGGATCAAGAAAGATAAAAAGGGCCACTGGGGTGAAAAGATTTCAAGCGTGACCTTTAGAATCTGATGGAAGGACGAAAACTGGCTTTAGTGCGTTACAAACGATGGATGGAATTCAACTCTTTCACCAGAACGCTTTAGACGAAACAGCTGCACCGACTCTGAAAGATTTTTTAAGACCATGAAGACTTCTACTCCCGTGGCACGTCGGACACGTAAAGCCGTCTCCAAACCACTACCTCACCCCATCCAGAGTAGCATCAGTGAAGAGTGGGTGACATATTAGAAAAAATAAAAAAGCCCTGATGGAGAATGTATTAGCCAGCATTTACTACGATCCATCCCATCCTGCGGGATTTGGAAGAGTTCAGAAATTGTATCGTGCTGCATAACCCGAGTGAAAAGTGTCCGTTTACCTCAAGTGCAACTATGGTTAAAAGAACAAGCCACGTACACCTTACACAAACCCATTCGACGAAAATTTTCCAGAAATCGCACCAGAGTGGAGGGCATTGATCATCAATGGCAAGCCGATTTAGCCGATGTCTCTCATTTGGCCACCTACAATCGTGGCTACAAATATTTGTTTTGTGTCATCGACGTCTTTTCCAAATTTGCCTGGGTCGTGCCATTGACTACCAAATCGAGCACTGAGTTAGTGCAAGCCTTAAAACTGGTCTTAAAACAAAATGGTCGTCACCTTCTTTGATGGCAAACCAACAAAGGCACCGAATTTCTGAACCAAGTTTTCCAAAAAGAATTAAAGAAACGAGACATTCATTTCCTCACCACCGAGAATGCCGAAACCAAAGCCAGCATTGTGAAACGTTTTCAATGCACTTTGCAAGAACGCATGTGGAAATATTTTACGTATCAACACACTGTCAAATACATCGACGTCTTACCGCACCTGGTCCAAGCGTACATCAAATCTTATCATCGGAGAATCGGATGTGCCCCCAAAGAAGTGACTCAAGACAAAGAAGTGACCGTCTTTGAGCGCATGTTTGATACGTCCCCAACTGTGGCTGTCCCCAAGAAAGGTGAAGTGTTGACAGCGGGAGACTGGGTGCGCATTGGCAAAACCAAACGCACTTTCGACAAAGGTTACTTACCCAACTGGACCACCGAATTGTTTCGTGTCACTGGACGAGTGTGTGGCCGTCATCCTGGCGTCTATAAATGGAAGGCATGAACTGGGAAGTGTTTAAAGGAACGTTTTATTTGCCCGAGTTACAACCCGTGACCAAAAAAGAAGACGAAGTGTATGATATCGAAAGCATTCTCAAACGAAGAACCCGTAAAGTGGGAAAACGACGTGTCAAAGAAGTCAAAGTACATTGGAAAGGATATCCTGCCAGTTTTGATTCTTGGACCGACGCTTCGCAAGTTATCGACTATAAAAAGAAGTGACCATCATGCCCTTAAACACAGCATCAACCACTACAGCAGTGACCACTCCTTCACCGAGTTCTTCTGTGCAAGATCTACAAAAGCAACCCTTGTGGGTATGGTGTGGAGAACGTGTGCCTAAAACGCAAATCGTCTTTTTCTGCCAAATCTTTGTGGTGTGTTGTGTCATTGGTGCTGCCATTGCCAATTTGAGTTTGCAACAAGAACACAAACAATTGTGGACCATTTTACCGAGCAGTTGCATCGGTTATCTTCTCCCCAATCCTTCCCTGAAATACTCTAACGGTAACAACGGGACTCTTGCGCCAAACGTCATTCACCCTCCCAACAGTCACCACCAAATCAACAATAATAACAATTCTTCTTTAGATACTCCTCTGACCTCCAGTAACCCGTCGGTCAGCAGAACTCTGGAATTATGAATAACCAGTTTTACTTTATTTTACCCAGTGACAGTTCCATGGATGTGTTTCGCCATAATACTTTATGCTACTTCACGGCCAAATTACATCAGGCCATCCAATTGGATCATGAAACCCATTGGAAAGTGGCTTTGGTCGAAATGATTCACCCTACACAAATCAAAAACATCACTGAAAATAAAACACTTTCGAGGTCGAAGTTCTGGACGACCAAGTGCAACAATACTTGGATAAAAAAGAAACTGTAGATGCCTCTAAGAAACGACAAGTGTCCCCCAATACTCCACGGTACATATGTATGTTGACAATTCCTGCAGGCTATTATTTTAGTGGTCAACATCTGGTGGACACGATTGCTGCCAGGATCAATACACTGTTTGGAAAAACCTTGGACAAAACGAACGAAGTGTTACGATCGAGTACCATAAAGTAGCTCGTAGCCTGCGGCTGAAATATTCGGATGACAAAACGTTGGCCATTACATTTTGTCGTGAATTGTTTGACAGTTTGTGTGGGAACCTCAAGATGACCCTGAAGAAAACGAAATACCATCCATTACTAGCAACTTGGATTTTGCGAAGTGTTTTCGATTCACTGTAGAACTGAACCAAGGACTAAATTTTTGTGTACTCTGGTGTGGTGGAGTACAACGTGTTGGGACACACACCCGCACCGTTACTGCGAGTCATTCCTTTCAAAGTGGATTCTGCCACGACCAATGACCGGGAAGGTGGAAAAAGCTATCACGTTCACCGCGAATTTGTACATCCTCACTATTTACCCGTCCGTAAGTCGTATTTCGACACTGTGAACATTGCTGTAAAAGGAGATCTGGGACAAAATATTCCATTTTCCAAAGGCAACGTTACAGTGAAACTCCATTATCGAAACCGATTCTCTAACGACTTGTAAGTCATGTATCCAGTGTACCAACGAGTTGTTCGACAGCGAGGACATGGTTTAGGAGATATGTTGAAATCGGCCTTTCGTTCGGTGGCCCCCGTTTTGAAACCGATGGTGACACGAGGATTGCACGCCTTGAAAGAAGCCGCTTTGACGTAAGGCAAAGAATTTCTCCAAAATGTCATCATTGACAAACAAAACCCCAAAGAAGCTTTCTTGAGAGCAGGCAAAAATGTCTTGCTTCAAACGGGCAAAGAAATTTTGGGTCGACGAGAAACTCCTATAAATGCCCCGGACTCTGCAGAGTCAGGCATTCCTGTTTCCCTGACGCCACAGCAAGGACAAGGCAGAAAGAGACGACTACGAAGACACCCTTCCAGAAGACTTCACACCAGCAGAGCTAGAAGACCAAGAAAACAAGAAGCGTCCGAGAATTAGAAGTTTTTGATTATTAAATCACAGAGAGAAAAAAATGATACAGCGAGAGTCTTGCGCATGTTCCAAGTCAGAAATGGATCTGTTTGCCATGCCACCCACCATGATGACAATGCAAGAATCCCAATGGGTAGAATTTCATCCCGCCTCCTTTTGGACGGATTCAGCTCCCATCGAATTTGAAATCAAAGGACAGCCCGAAGATGACATCGATCTGAATAGCAGATACTTGTATTTGAAAGTCAAAGTGATCAAAACGGACAACACCAATCCGGAAGCAGATGCTAGAGTAGCTCCCGTCAGCAATTTCATGCATTCCTTGTTCAGCGAAGTTGATTTGTACTTAAATAACAAACTAGTCAGCAGTAGCATGGATATTTACCCTTACCAAGCGTACCTGGAAAATCTCTTGACGTACGGAAAAGAAGCCAAGAACACTCATCTGGATGCTTGCGTGGTATGTAAACCTGACACAGTAGACGGGGCCACGTTTAACGACACAACCCTGACAGCAGATGACGATCCTCACGATGTGGGTTTTAACGACCGTCAAAAAAAAATCCTGCAAGTACGTAGTTTAGAGCTGATGGATCGTTTGCATTTGGACATGTGGTTGCAAGAGAAGCATTTGCTGAATAGTCGATATCCTTCTCAGACTGAATCGTAGCAGTAGCGTTCCATTTGATGGCCCATGCCAACGAATACAAAACCATCATCCAAGAAGCCAGACTCTACGTGCGACGGGTGAAAGTGTTACCTAAAGTGCGAAACGACATCAGTCATACTTTGAGCAGAACGACCGCCAAGTATCCGATACGACGCGTGGAAGTGAAAACCTTCACCATTGTCTCTGGACTCCGATCCAAGATCGAAGATCATCTGTTCCAAATAACAGTTACCCGAACGTTTAATCGTTGGTATCGTCAGCAACGCAGCCCTCAACGGACTCATCACTGCAAATCCTTTCGAGTTTAAGCACTACAGTGTGTCTAAGATCGAAGTCAGTCGCGATGGCAAGACCTTGTTTACCAGACCCTTCGAATCTAATTTTGAAGATACCAAGAAGAATTACTTGAGGTCGTACTTGTCCCTGTACGAAGCCACCGGACAGCTAGTGACCAACACCAGTCACGGCATTTCGTACGACGATTATGCAGGGGGTTATGCTTTGTGGGCTTTTGATTTCACTCCTGACCAAGGCAGCGACGAGGGACATTTCCACCCTATAAAATCTGGTCAACAGCTTGTGGAACTTCACTTTGCAGAAGCTCTAACCGAGACGGTGAACATCATCTTATATGCCGAATTTAATAATATGATAGAAATCAAAAGTTTGAGAGAAGGCATTCTAACTATTAGAAGCTATGGAAGACTCTTATTCCTCTTTGAATGGTAGAGAATCTTTGGAAATGGAATGGAAAGATATCGTGGAATCAGAACCCAAAGACAAAGACGAAGAGGACATGGTCATGTCCAGATGACCAGAAGAAGAACAACAATTAGTTTCCTGTTTTGCCAAACATCTGGCGGAAAAAATTAAAAGGTTAACCAAGAAAGATTGGGATGGATGTCAAAACGATCATCCCAGTCAAATTCAACATGATAAATGTCAGATGATGAGTCAAGAAGAAAAATTGGATGAGTATCAGCATGACGCTTGGGGTCTCATCTCGGAAAAAGCAGTCGTGCATCAATGGTATAAAGACTTGCGTGATCATTCTTTCCCTCTATTGACTGCTCTGGAGATCCATCGCATCGAATCTCTCTTGGCCCAGAATATGGAGATGAAGCAAAGATACGATTACTTGACAGAGATTTTAAAGCAAAAGGTCAGGATTGAATAGATGACTTATCATTACCTGTGAACGAAGAAAAACAACAAAACAAAAATGGATACCTGGGAACTTTATTGCCTTTCGAAAAACAGTTCGTACACCGCTTCTTGGAATCATGTCGTGTGTGCTAAAGATGAACTTCCTCATCGCAAACCTAAAGACCATCAAGCTTATGTCATCAACACGGACGACAGTCATCTCCCAGGAACCCACTGGGTAGCCGTCTACTTCCCCAAAGATGGTTGTGTGGAGTATTTTGATTCGTATGGATTACCACCTTTGGAAGACGACGTCATCGACTTTATGAGAAGAAATGCTCAGACGACTCGCTTCAATAATGTGAAATTACAAGGCACAGATTCCATATTGTGTGAACAATATTGCGTGCATTTTCTTCATCAACGCAGTCTTGGATGTCCCTTAGAACATTTAGTGACTTATTTTGATCGTGACTCTTCTAGAGACGATGAAAAAGTAGATCGATGGTTTTGTGACCATTATGGATATATCTTGTCTTTAGCTAGGAAACGTAGTGTACATCAATGGCCAAATGACTTCCATCAGTGGAAGTCTAACTTGACTTCGCAACGTTGTCAACCTTCTCAAAAATATGTTATTTGTTATTATACAAATTGATATTATATTATGTGTTGTTTGTTGGTTGAATATAAAATTGTTATCTTTTAAAAAAGTGTTGTTGGTTTGTTTTCCAAAAAAAATATGATTATACATGCTCTTTGACTTCTCTCTATCCCTCACCATAAGATAAGCTATATAGCGTTCCTACCCCCCCCCCCAAAAAAAAAAAAAATCGTAGGGATGTTTTATATCGTGAGACCTATAAAGCGCAGCGGTCTCCATTCTGACCATCCATTGGTGACTCGTCAACCTATAAAGATGTGTTCAAGACTCGCTAAGCTGAACGAAACCCACGTGAATTTACATCGTGTCAGGCAAAACCTGATATCCAAGCCTGATGAGATTGAAAATGTCAGGATGTTAAAAGTGGCCCAAGACCTGATAGAAGAGAATTTTAAAGACGAAATCAAAAAGAAGCAAGAAGATTGGACCGAGAAGTACGGAAGTACGTTTGTGTGTTTGTGTGTGTGCATGTGTGCGTGTGCGTACGGTTGTGTGTGTGTGTGTGTCTTTCTCTTAACAAACCCCTTTTCCCTACACTCATGCGTGTTTCTTTTGTGTGAATGTGGAGTAGTGTGACTATAAACATTAACTACTTTGCTGATGTGATTGTTGGTAATTATGTGTTTTGTATATAAAAGCTTTCCTTCTCCACTATGTATTGATAGAAAGTATAGTGGTTTTGTACAAAAATTTATTTTAGGTTAGCACTCTCATCACTATGGATTGTTTGGTAGATGATATGGGTAGTTGGTAAGAGGGTATTTCTTTTATTTCACGTCCGTGCTTGAGACATAATGTGAAGCGTTCGTCATTCGCGCCATTCGACATTGAATAAAATGGCCAGCAATCACGTCGACAAAATGAATAAGTTTCAAGAAGTGGTGGATACCATAGGCATGGAGGAGAAAAAGCTCATCAGAATAGAGTATGGGGCTTATAGCCCGCATAGATTGAAAATGGAGATCATTAATTTGAAGAAAGGGAAAGAAATAATGAGAGAGTTGATAAAACAGGAAAAGGAGAAGAAGGAGGACATAGAGGAAAAAGAGGCAATGAGAAGATGGAATGAGAAGATGGAAAAAGAAGAGGAGAATGAGAAGAGGAAGACAGAGGATAAGGAGGAGAAGAAAGAGAATGGGAAGAAAAATGTCATGCAAAAATGAGGTGCTGGTGGGGAAGAAGAAGGGAGGAGAGAAAGTAGAAAAATTTCAAACGTCCCTTTTCAGGGCCACTCCATTGCTTCGAAAAGATATCTATTCTCTCTTGCCATATTTGTGTATTTCTTTGTTTGTCTATGTCTATGTCTCTATGTTTCTATGTCTATGTCTCTATTATATTTGTCCCTAGAGTAATGTATTCAGGTCAGCCCCTGGCCACACTGTTCCGCCCGATTGAGGTCAGCCACTTGCAACATTGTTGCCAGTGGCCAGTACCGTGACGTCACCCCTGTTCAATTTCCCTTGAGGCTAAACAGTCCCACCCTTTTCCATTTTCTATTTTGAGGCTATAGTACAACCCCCTAAATTTAACATAGAAGTCTACGAGAGGCTATAAATGTTGAGGCTATAGTAAAAACCCTCAAATTTAACACAGAAGTCTACGTGAGGCTATAGTATCCCCTATCACTACTTATAAGATAGAAACGAAATATCTAATCATAGTTATACTCTTATGCACGGAAGATATATTCTAACCTGAACAAAGTATTTTGCCCTGTCATCTGCAATTTAAAGCGTTATCTCAATGTAAATTCACCATGATTTTAGCAATAACGATTTGTGATAGTAATTTCTTAAATTACCATGTAAAACAACGATGGGAAATCTCTCCTTCGTGTAACTGCTGTCTATCAACAGATCGCCTTCTAGTGCGACAAAAGTGCACACAGACTGGTAAACTCCCTTATTTTCATCATCACTTTAGCATTCTTTCAAAATAAGCAAAGAATGGCATTAACTGGCACAAACGTACATGCTAATACATGCTGCGGTTGAAGTTAATGTTCCTCAAACAGGACAAAAGCACTGATCAACCTAGCTACACGTACAGGTTCTGTTATCTGATTTCGCCCCTTAAACGTCGCTGTTGCAATTGTTATCTTTTTAAAATTAATCTCCTCGTTATTTAAAAAGCCAAAATCCATTCTAGATCAAAGTTGAATCGAGAGCTTCATCATGGTTGTTTCGTCTGTATCTTTTAAGGTCAAGGACAAGAATATACTTTATTGTTTGACATGTTCACATTTGTATCATTGCAAAAGCTATCGCATGTACATCATTTTGGTGATGTGTATTGGTATTACCTCCACGGTCCCGACTACTGTTCTTTCGAGCTCTAATATGTATTTTAATGTACATTTTTCAGTGAAAACCTAACGTGTCCAGCATATCATAAGTTGAAGACATTTTTTTGCTGTTTGAAAGTGTAGGAGTGTTCACAATACGCCATTTTGACTTCGACTCTCAGTGTTCGTTCAGGAATAAGAGAAAAATAATCCTTCATTATGCGTCGGTGTTAAATAGAAAAATTCCACCCTCGAGATCGGAATTTTACTTTAGACACAAGGATTTGCAGAGTATCTGACACAAAACTACGACCCTTAGATGGAATTTCCTTCTCATACAATAACGCATATGAAGGATTCTATTAATCTTTCTCAAGACACAGAGACTTTCCATGAATTGTATGTCTCAAAGGATGCGACCCTTAGATAGTAAGAAGTAACTGGCTGACCAGCTTTGTTAGTGTAATCTTCCCGTCTGACTTGTGCATTTTGTGTGTACGAATGCCAGCTCTCTGGATAGCATACCGTAATATTTCACTGACTTGCTGGTAGTTACTCGTATCACTCTTAATGTAGATTGTTTGGGATTTCACTTAAATGGATGCGTGTCCTAAATTTGGGATTCCACTTAAATGGATGCGTGTCCTAAACATACATATTTATATACCACTTCAGAATATATTTTGACAAATGTGTGGAAATACATTGCGTAGGGGTTGGAGTTGGGCTTTTTTAAATAATGACTTAGATATATAAAATGCATACTTTAAGTGTTATCTTTTTCTAATAATGACATCCGGTCCATAATTTTTAAATGTTTCCTTTTGTGGCATTTCCCTTGTTTGTTTTGATGGGGGTATTTTTCCGCTACAATGCGTCCAACGGACTTTAATTCCATGTAAAGATTCAGTTAGAACCTATTCGTAAATACCTTAGTTCTAATCCTCGTTTTCAAACTTGCTAGGTTTTTTTAATATTAGGAATATTTCATCGCAAAAGGCGTATTAAATAAACTTTTCTTCTTTTTACTGGTTTTAATGCACTTTCCCGGAACCTAAACTTTTCGTAACGCGCATGCGTTGCCGTAGCTTTTCTTTCATTCGTGTAGGCAATTTTTTCAAACAATTTATCTGTCAAGGTTTTGAACTCCGGTTGTTCTTACATCATGCCAGTTTAATGACAGTTGTATAATTCCTTCGAACAAGAAACCTGAGAGTAAAACCTGACAAAATTAAATCAATAAATTTAATGAAGCTTTTCTATTTCTTCACGACTAAAGGGAATTATGGTCCCGCACCTTAGAGGGAGTGGGTAATTGTGATGCTCTTCATCGTCTCGTGCGTATGTTTGTCTGTCTCTTCGTCACTCTTCGTCCTCCTACACTCATAGGCGGACATCCATTTCAGTGTTATACTTAGGTTGCCAGATTGTAACCAAATACGACAAGTGTATAGCTTCTGATTCCATTCCTGGAGTCTGTGTGTGAGCGGGGATCAAAGGTCCAATATATATATATATATATATATATATATATATATATATATATATATATATATATATATATATATATATATATATATATATATATATATATATATATATCATGTCAACAGTCTCCAGTCGCAAATTTGATCATATTCTCTCCATTCTGATCTCTGCAAATTCTCTGTATAGATGAAGTCGACAGGTTAGATTACGATCTTAGCTTGAATATAAATAGAGGGTGCGGTTTCCCTCATTGTGATTGCCAATCAAAATCACTATTTTAAAGATGGAATTAAAGTCTCGTGCGCTTATTTGATTATGAATGCCCATGCTGAATCTGGAGATCAGACGTATCTGAGCTCACAATTAAATGGAATAATGAGGATATTCTCTCGCATGGAAAACTTTCTTATTTTAGATCGGAAGACGTCTTAAAAATCCAGGATAATATAGAGCCTTCGCAATATTTAAAAACATGTTATTCAATCGCAACTGTTGTCTTTGTGAAAGGCCTTCAATGATATGCATACTATCCAGTCAATGATCTATAAGAACCACTTTGTCGTACTATTACTGCAGTTTCCACATACATAAACACTCACACATACACACAAGTGCGCGCGCGCGCGCGCGCGTGTGTGTGTGTGTGTGTGTGTGTGTGTGTGTGTGTGTGTGTTATGGACATTACTCGATTCGTTACTTGTCTATAAGACTGGGAATTTTGAGGAAATTCGATGATTTATTGAAGTTCCTTGGATTCCAAGAGCTTTTGTGGGGGTTTCTTGTTTTGTTTTCTCTTGTTTTTGTTGTTGTTTGCTTTTTTAAATTTTTTTATCTTCGTACATTTTGTTAAAGAAACAACTATGAAGATCAAGGCTTATCTAGGTTGGAGATCTGTGATTGTCATATCTGGTTATCAAGGTTAAACTCCTTTTATCAGGGTTATACTCATTTTATCAAGGTTATACTCTGTTTCTGCACGATACAATTTTTCCGGGTTGACAACTTGGGCAAATATTTATCGGTAGTTATATAACGACATAATCAATACTGTGAAGTTATCTGTAAGGTAACCAAGTTAGTTAGCCATTTTTGAAAAGACATAAAATAAACAAACAAACAAACATTCTGATTAGTAGCGAAATTCATGTAAACATCGTGCAGAAAATATGCAGCTGACATCATAAAACTTCTGTATATTTCTGGGTAATTCTGTCCACATGTGTGGGGGACTTCCCTTCCTAGTCAGTGCTGGACAAATTCTACATCGAGACCCCTCATTATTTGTATTTTTGAAAGCGTGATAAGCATATGAGCAACAACATCAGTATACAAAGTATTCAAATGTTGACAATTATGAAGTATCATACTGTGTGGAGTGACCAGAAACCTGGGTACAGTATCGTACTATATGGAGTGACCAGAAACCTAGATAAAGTATCGTGCTGAATGGTGTGACCAGAAACCTAGATAGAGTATCATACTGTGTGGAGTGACCAGAAACCTGTATAAAGTGTCGTACTGTGTGAAGTGATCAGAAACCTGGCTAAAGTATCGTACTGTGTAGAGTGACCAGAAACCTAGATAAAGTATCGTACTAGATTGGAGTGACCAGAAACCTGAATAAAATTGTTAACAGTTTAAACTCATTGTTTGACTATGATATTTACCACAAAGCTGCGGGTTTAATACAAACATGTATATTTTTACATCTTTGAAAGGATAAATCGTTAAAGCATATGTGCTTGAAGTGATTATTTTCAGATTCATTTATAGTGTTCCATACAATACGCTTCCTTCTTTCGTAGCTGGAAATGTCTTTCTTTGCACAAAAGTAGAAAGTCTTTCAAAGTTTTATTTGTGAAGAATTCTTACTATATCGGGAATAAATCCCAGTTGTTTCATATGGTATCCCTGCAAAGAAATGTGTACAATCTCAATCAAAATATTCTTTGAGACACTCAGCTTATGACATAGTGAGCTTTCCTTTATCAATTTCAGCGACAATTCTGTTCAGTCCAAGCATGTTTTCACTCACTGTAGATCTGGTCTTGCGTGAAATTTCTTGAATGTGCTTCACACATTGATGCTGATATACATCTAATCTGTTTAATGTATTTCGATCCAATCTTTGACCACACCTCGCAGCAATAAAGCTCCCATGGAATAATATTTTTTTTACAGACTCGCATTGGTTAAGTGTTTTAATTTCCATTCTGTTTTCGCAATCTTGATAAGGGAATAGAATGTTTTTCTTCCTTTTGAACATCTCTTTTCCACTTTTGCTACGCAGTTCATTTCAGAGCTCATGGCTATCTACGTGTTCGGTAGTTCTGGAAATCGGACTGAAGTTTGGACCACTTGAAATTGCGCTCTTTCTTATGTTTGTTCCGCTTGAAGAAGACAATGCAGTTTTCATTTTAGTTGATTTTAAAATTCCAGGTTACCGAATGCAAGTGAGCGATGCCAGTCATTGTTTGTATAAGAACAAGGGTTGTCGTTATAAGGGCGATATCAGCTGACTCGGGGTTTCCAGAAGAAATCGATCCTACTGTGATTCCTAATTTGGAATCCTTTAACACTATAACATATCATTGATACATATCAAGTATAGAAGCGTGGAAAGCACTCCACTTTAGCGAACACCTTGCCTGATTGCTAAAGGTTAAGATTAAGTGTCATTTATAATTGCAATGGTTTGTTTCCTTAATTACAGTGAAGAATTTGCCAATAATTCCCAATAGGGCAAATTTTATGAAAAGTCCCTCTTGTCATATGGTGTCAACGCCTTTCTTATGTCCTTAAATGCGGCACAAACGTTTGATTCTAATTCCAGGTTATTCATCGTATTCAACACTACTCACCCACGTTCAATACTTCAGTTCTCCCATTCTTGCTCAGTCATTCAGTCACTCACTACATTCATGTATGTTCTCTTTCATACTTTCTTCCCCTCCCTTCACCCCTTCTCTCATTCATTTTGTAATTTATACTCTTATTAATCTGTGCCTATTGGTTTACCAAACTGTTTTAGCTCCTGGAAATCTGTCAAAGGCGATTAAGAGTTATCACAAATGGAGCTGTTTCACTTGTTGTCTATCGTTCACTGTATCAATGTTAACTGCAGCCAAATCTACAGCATGTATTGCAACACCATGGATGTTTTTATTATAGATGTTTGTATTCTTTGTGTGTATGTGTGTGAGTGTGGGTGTGAAAGCCATGCATATGATAAATTCAAGGTGATAATTACTTCATACATTCCTGTACAAGAACATGTATACGTAAAATTTCTGCCGTTCTCATGGATAATAACATAAAAATTATATCTATGAATGTTAGAGGCCTGCAAGGTTCAGTCTTTAAACGAAGGGACATTTTCCACTGGGTAAAACAAAAGAATGTATCTATAGTATGTTTGCAAGAAACTCATAGTACAAAGAACGATGAAATATATTGGGCAGCTGAGTGGGGATACAAATGTATATTTAGCCACTGCTCTAGTAATAGTGCTGGGGTTGCAATACTTTTTAGAAATACTTTCGAATCTGTAATTCATAGAGAAAGTTGTGACAGTTAAGGAAGGTTTATTATTTTAGATATTACAATTAATGGCAACAGAATAACCCTCGTGAATTTGTATGGTTATAATGATGATAATCCTAGCTTCTTTAGAAAGTTAAAGGAGGAGATTTTGTTTCTTGAGAACTCATCAATTATAATGTGCGGGGACTGGAATACTGTTCAGGACTTAGACTTGGATACTTATAATATTTTATATGACAAACACCAACAGTCTAGAGCAATGATTCAAGACCTGAAAAACGAATTGGAACTAATTGATCCCTGGCGAAATTCGAATCAAGACTTAAAGATGTATACCTGGAGGCAAAAATCTCACTTGAAACAAAGTAGATTAGATTACTTTCTCGTATCTGAAGACATTAATATGAATACAGTTGATGCGTGTATCTTACCTGGATATAAGTCTGATCATTCAGCTATTGCTCTGAGTGTAGCTTTCTCAACGTGTTCAAGGGGAAAAGGATATTGGAAATTTAATGCCCAACTGTTGAGGAACATTGAGTATACTGATTTGGTCAAAAAGTGTGTATAGCTGACACTGTAAATGAATAGTATGCAGGGGGAAATAAAGATGACTCCCTCCGTGTTTCTCTTTCCTGTAATGATCAAATGTTCTTTGAAATAGTGAAAATAAAAATAAGATCTGAAACTATATATTTTTCTATTAAGAAAACAAAAGAGAAACGGGAAAAATTAAATAAAATTGAACAGGAAATAATAGAAATTTATGGGGAACTGTCGAATAACATAGACGGGGAAACTCTAGAAAATTTAGAGGAAAAAAAAGCAGCATTAGAGGAATCTAGGAAAAAATACATAGAGGGTGTTATCTTAAGATCTAAAGCCAGATGGTATGAATTTGGAGAAAAAAGCACAAAGTGCTTTTTAAATCTTGAAAAAAGAAATTATGTCAATAAGACAATAAAGGAAATTATTTTAGATGATGGGACAAATTTATCTGATCAAATAGATATTTTAGAAGCCCAAAAACAGTTTTATATGGAATTGTACAAATGCAAAATTGTTCAGCTTGATGACGAGGAGACTCAAGAAACTCAAAATAGTTTACTTAACCAAAATAGATTTTTTAATCACAATATTAAACTCAGTCAAGAGGAAAGAGAATCGTGCGAGGGTCTGCTTACAGTTAATGAATGCGGTATGTCTCTAAAACGGATGTGAAACGGAAAAAGTCCTGGCTCAGATGGATTCACCACTGTAGAGTTCTATAAATTCTTCTGGAAGTCTCTTGGGGGATTCCTTTGCAGATCAATAAATTACGGATACACTGTAGGAAAACTTTCAGATTTTCAGACTCAAGGAATCATAACATGTCTACCAAAGGAAGAAAAAGACAGAAGATTTTTCAAAACTTGGAGACCTATATCACTTTTAAATATTGACTATAAGATTGCTTCGGGAGCCATTGCAGCCAGGATCAGAAAGGTTCTTCACTCAATAATCAGTGATACCCAAAAAGGATTTATGAAGGGTAGATTTTTTGGAGAAAATACCAGGCTACTATACGATATCATGAATCAACTTGAGAATGAAAATAGATATGGTTTATTATTATTAATAGACTTTGACTCAATTGAATGGACCTTTGTGGAAGAAGCTTTACAATATTTCAACTTTGGTGATTCCGTTTGTAAGTGGTTTAAGCTGTTTTGTAATGACTCTAAAAGTTGTGTAATAAATAATGGGCATATGTCATCTTTTTTTCGACTTGAAAGAGGATGTCGTCAAGGAGATCCCCTTGCACCTTACTTGTTTATTCTCGGGGTTGAGATTTTTGCTATAACTTTAAAGCAAAATGAGAATGTACGGGGACTGATCTTTGATGTCAATGAATATAAATTGGGTCAGTATGCCGATGACGTTTTTATTCTTCTTGATGGATCTCAACTTTCTCTTAAAGCAACTATGAATATCTTGCAAGGTTTTTTTCTATTATCTGGACTTAAATGTAACATAAAAAAACGAAAGCCATTTGGATTGGAAACAAGAAATTTTCTAATGAAAGAATATGTCCCGATATGGGCCTAATTTGGTCCTGCTCTAACTTTACACTCCTTGGCATAGATTTTTCGCCAGATTTACAACAAATGGTGGAAATTAATTATATGAAGAAACTAACAAAAGCAAAACGAATATTGGCAAGCTGGAGTCAAAGACATCTGTCAGTAGTTGGTAAGGTAATTGTTGTAAAAACATTGTTCTGCCCATATTCATACATCTTTTCTCAGCACTTCCAAATCCATCAGCAAAAGTTGAAGCAGAACTAAATCGTACATTATTTAAATTTGTATGGGGTAGAAAAATAGAGAGAATTAAACGTGATATACTAGTAGCCCCAGAGAACGAGGGAGGACTCAATATGATACATATATTCTCATTTATGAGGTATATTAAGATAAGATGGGTAAAAAGATTGCTGGAAAATGAAAATGGAGCTTGGCAGAACTTAGTCAATACAACTATACTCAGAAATAAAAAGGATATTTGGAATTTAGGGAGAAGGAAATTAGAAGAACTTAGTAAGCTCATTAAAAATAGTTTTTGGAGAGATGTAATTTTGGCAGTATCTAATTGGAAAGAGGAACCGCAAAGTCCAAATGAATTTTTATCCATGAGTATTTTAAATGTTGTCCCCCCTAGAATGTTCTATCAATACAAATCCTGGACAGAAGCCGGTTTTGAAATTTTGAATGATCTAGTAGATGATCATGGTAATTTAATACCTTTTGAAATGATAAAACAAAAAACTAGAAGCGATGACTTCTTGAAATACTTCTCCTTAATATCCAAAATTCCAAAAGCATGAAAAGAAGCCATAAAATACCATTTAGCACATAATAATTTTGATAAGCAGGAGGATAAAATAATGAACCTGCAAAAACATAATTCATTCAAGTTTGTTTACAAAGATCTTTTAAAAAAGGTTAAAAAGCAACATACTGCTAAGCAAGAATCTTGGATGCAAGTACTAAATAAAAATATAAGTAGTGAGGAGTGGTCTGAGATTTATAGCCGGGCGAAATGTTGTACCAAGGATACCAAGTTGATCTCTTTTAACTTTAAATTAATCCACAGAATAATCGCTAACGATTTTTTGAAAAGAATTAACATATTGGACGACAACAAATGTACGTTCTGTAAGAGAGAGAATGAAAGTATTGAACATCTCTTCTATGATTGCAATATTACTTCACAGTTCTGGTACAGTTTTAATGAACATTTAGCACCTTCTTGCCCAAATATTGTACATTTGTCCAAAAAAGAAACACCTTTAGGAAGTGAACAACTGGACAGTTTGTGTAATTTCTTGCTTATTATGGCAAAATATTATATTTATACTTGCAGATTCAATATGCAAAATCCTTCCATTTATGCTTTTAAGCAGAGAGTTGTAATGTATAAGAAGACTGAAAAATACGCTGCTAAGGTAAATAAAAAAGAGGACCAATTTCTTCAAAAATGGACCTCAACAAATGAATAGGTAACTTGTATCTGATTGGATGGTAAACAGGAACAAAACACTATTTTCAAAAGTCTATGTCACCTACATGTATTCGTCTATTTAAATTGAGTATCTAAAGAGATTGTGTCATATGCATGTGTGCATGAGTGTGTGTGTGTGTGTGTGTGTGTGTGTGTGTGTGTGTGTGTGTGTGTGTGTGTTGTCTTTTTTTATAGATTATATTTATTATGCCTAGTTTATCTGGAAACAAGAAATGTTTGATTGTAAGGTGACCTTGGGATGGTTCCCCGACCCAATGGTCAACCTATTACGGGGATAATAATAAAAAAAAAAAATAAAAAAAAATTTAAAAAAATAATTCCAGGTTAGCGAAGATAGTTTCGTGTAAGTTAAACGATGCCGTACTGCAACTGAATCCTTTTGGGAATTCTGCTTCTGAGCATTCGGAAAAGTTTGCATTTTTGTTTTGTACATTGTATTAAATTTATTATATGCACAATTTTCAAATGTTTTATAGAATACAGGCAGCGAAGATACAGCCCTGTAGCTGTTAGGGTTATTTTGCTTCCTCCTCTTTTGTAGATTGGTATAATTATGCCAACTTTCCAGTTTAATGGTATATAACAGTATTTTACTATCGCATTGAATAGATTTGCAATAATTTTTATCAGCTTCCTCTCGCCATATCTTATATGCTCGTTCTGTACGCCATCTCTACCCGGCACTTTACATAACTAACTTTGTTTTATGGATGCTGCCATATTAGCAAATGTGACATTAAACCGGGATCTTTAAGATCGATTTCTCTATTCACGATAGAGCTGGAGAATGACTTAGCGTGTGGGGTGTATATGTTTTGGCAAATAAGTTAGCAATCCTTAGTGGATTGCATGTTGTTTCTCCATCAAATTTTAGTTCGAAACAACTATTACAGTTTCTGCCCTAGATACGTTATTTACCATATAAGTTCCTGGAGAGTCTAATAGCTAACTTTGCTGCTTCGTCTAAATCATTAAACACGCTTTCCTCGCATGCACTGATAGCTTGCTTTTGAGTTTTCCAACTTCTCTCTTGTCATCATTATATTGTTTGCAGGTGACGTACATTAGGTCCCAAGATCTCCCATTTACAATCCATATCCTTCTAAACTCTCTAGCCCTTAACATCACGGACATCTGGTGACCAACAAGGCCTTGTATATAGATTTTTATGTCTTGTTAGGAATAGTATTTATTGTGGCTTCTTTTATAAGAAACACAAGTTTAGTCTTTAACTCCTCGATTTTTTGGGAGTTAACGGAATGGAATACAATAATTCATTTAATCTTTTGTCAACCTCAAGATGGTAAGATATAAGCCTTCCTGTGTCATTTTGTGTCGTGAAGGG
>JAECUM010060928.1:0-19000 GCA_016617855.1 Megalonaias nervosa
TGTGAGAGGACTTGCTTGTAGCTTCCTGTGGATGGGTATTTCTGCTCGATGTTTTAACATGTGATTCCTCCACGAAGTATACTGGTTACCATGTAGAGCCTATTGTGTGCTGAAAAAAGGCGCTAAACCCCAGAACAACAGCAACAAAAATATCATGGTCATCATTGTCATCCACCTGTCATTTTGTAAGATACTATGAAGTTATAGAAGAATACTATTTATTGACCGTATTTCTATTGAAACGTTTTAGGAAAGACTGGCATGAAATTGAAACGAAGACATAAGTTTTCTAATGAATGTCCTTGCAATGCGCAAAAGGATGGCATTGTCGGTAAACAGCATGTAATCTAATCTCTCATCTGAATGCATACCAGAGATATATGAAATTAGTGCGAAAGGAATTAAAAGAGGCAAAAAGAAATTCTTAGGTCTTATTGTGAACTCTTGTGTAGCCTTAAAATCGCCTCCGTGACCTAAAACTATTACATTAGTTTACCCGGTAATAACAAAGTCATTCTTTCACATGCGACAACTTGCACAGTGATCAGATGTAGTAGAAAAATATTTGATACAGTGAAAGGGAAAAGGCTTTGCGATTTCTGGTTCACTGCATGTGTCGTGTAATGACATTTTGCTTAAAAGCTACAACCTAACTTGGTATACAATGTCATACACACATAATACTTTTTAGAAATTCAACTGGATGCCATGACATGTGTTGTAACAATTAGGAAATAAGAACTCCATTCGCCTGTTTCGTAGCAGAAAGCAGACAGAATAGTTTGTTGCCACTAAAGTCTGACATATATTAAGCATTCAAATACACTGCCTTGGGCCTCGCCGTTGCAGAGAAAGCGAAACGGAAGAGGGATAAATCTGTTTTCAAATGAATAATGCAAGGCAACGGTGCAGTTTAAAACAAATGATCCTAGAATGGGCAGTATTTATATTCCAATCATGGGATATTGGATAGTCACATATAAAAGTTCTCTCAATCTCTCTGTCTTTGTGAGTATAAATCTCCCTCTCTACGTCTCTCTCGCACACGTACACATACACACACAACAAAGAACATTACTTAGGGACATTATAATGATAAAAAAAAATAAAGAAGGACACACGTTCTTTATGATTCTAGCTTACTTTGTGTACCTTTCTTACCATCTGATGTTTATCAACATCCCATAAAATTATATTCTGTCCCTTCCTCCTTTAATTTTTCTTTCTCATTATTCTTCTGTTGTGTAGTATTTAAGTGAATAACGATGCAAAGTAATGTTTAAATAAAGATGCTCACCGTTTGGATACATTTTTATATTTAGTTTCAACATTGGGCCTACCGGTTTGGAATAGATTTATGGCCATACCACGCAGCATGTCCTGATGGTATCCGAGTGATGACATTGTAGAGGAAAGCTTGTCATAAGATGTACTAGATGCTTCTAAAGCAAAGTTGTCGTAATATAAAAAACTTCATATGAAGAAGGAAGAGAATCCAAAACAATATTCACAACTGATTGACTTAAGAGATTATATTTATTTGCAAGAAGCATAACAATTTTCACAGCTGACATCAAAACTGAATTAACAAGAAATGCGGAGACGACCATGCTCAGTTCAGGTGATCAAGAATCTAAATGTTTGTTTTCTTATCGATTGATTAAAACTTACGCATGCATATTGCGTTGAAAATGAAAGGTACAGTTCGCCATATCTCTTTATCTGTCTTTCAGAAAGCCTATTTAAAGGCATCTACCCCCTATATGAATCTGGCAAATTCTGCCCCATTGGTGGGTGATAATGAATGCCAAAGATACTAACATAATTAACGCGGGCAATGATTTGCATGCATTTTAAATCTGTTGTTCTTATATAAGAAGAATTTTAGACTTCTAATAATGGGTTTGTTGAATTGGTAGCTGAAGAATACACTGGTTCTTAAATTCATTTTCAAACCGTTCAGAAGTCTTCTGGTCGAGCGAATAAAATGTATGCCATGATCCCGACGCGGGATGGGTGGGATGGGATACATCATTCGGGCGAGCAGACGAGATTATCCGGATGACATGAACTAGACAGACATCGGCCCCCAAATTACTTGAAAGAGATCGCCTCTTATCTGCAAAAGTTCCTCATGTTTAAGGAAATTTATATGCAAAGATTTCAAGACCTACATTCATATGGCCAAACGTTTTCCATTAATGGAATGAAACAAAACGTTAAGATGATCATAACCCGTATAATGCAAGGTGCCCTTAATGAGTATAGATTCTTTGATGGGAAGAGTCACAAATTTGCATACAGGAGTTTTTAGTTCAGGTTGAATAATTCATAAGGAATGTAAATTCTAGGAGAAAAGTGGTTTTGGATCAGAGAAAGTTCAGCATGGGTTGGCTATTAAGACATTTTGACAAAAGGGAGGCATTGTCACTTCGTATCATATCTCCAGTACTCATAGCATCTTAAATGTGGGACAGATATACGTGGTCACGCGATGATGAACACTTCCATCAGGCAAAGGGGTAAAGCTGGATTTTCGTGAATGAAGAATTCTTCACGCAACACGTTTATCGTTCCAGACATCATGGCAGTACATCTTGGTTAGATTAATCCCAATGGAAATAGAATAATATTATCAACAAATCATTGCCTTTGCTTGCACGGCGGATATGTCAGTACAAGCTTGGGAGTTTCCTGAAATACATTATTCACAATTTTAGGACCGCAACTGAATTGAATGAACATGAACTGACATGCAATAAAAGTTGTACTATTGATATCATGTCCCACCTTGATTTAAACGTGAACTCCTTCAGTTGCCACAAGGAGCAAAAAGTTTCTTAATTTCTATCTTGCAATTTCGGGATCATCGTCTAAGGGATTAAAAGTTTTATTGATAACATCAAGGCACGTAAAAGTATACCAACAGTATTATGTCTCTAGATCCATTTGTCCCAAGAATATACTCCTATAATGTGAACATGCACGACATGGTATCGAAAATGCCTATTGTCATTTGTATAAGCTTGCAGAAATAGTAGAATAATCACGTGGGTATTGTGCTAAAATGATATCGATACGGAGAAAACACATTTCAATAAAATCCACATATGTGACATCTGTGGAAGATAAGATATATAATGTTAACGGAAACTGTCTATTAATACGAAGATATAAAGGTAAATCTTATCAAGACTGACATGTGAATTACAGATACCTGAATTATAAGCACCTTTTTGTACACAATCTATCCAGTTATAACGCGAAACAATTTATACAAATTTTGGTTAAGGTTGGCCACAAGTTTTGGTTAAGGTTGGCCACACACGTGCTGTAAATATCATCCCAAAAAACGAGGAGAAAACAATTCATTTTTCAAAGATTTTATAATTGAATGATTTGTCAAAGATGGTAAAGAAGAGAGAAGCAAGCGACAATCACCTTTCTTGATGGAACAGCTGGCAACATATTTAAGAGATGACAAAAGTTGTAGAAATTATAAAGAATTGATGGCGAAGTATCTGATGAAAAATACCTTCCGTTCCACCACACATTCATTTGAATGTTGACTGTCTGGATAACTTTTCCGGTGCATAAACTCATATCAGTGTGAAAACTCAGCAATTTCCTTTCCATACAATGGTGACCATTTGCAAGAAACTAACTTTGTTGGAATACCGTAACTGACGATATGAGGGCTGAGTCTGAATGTTCCTTCTTTGGGGTTTGGTTCGCAATAAGTCAAAATCAATAAAGCTGAAGGTACAATCCACATTAAATTTTGCTCCTTTGCTCACCCTTCTTCATGTTAATGTTTCCCTTCTGCAAAGTGTTTTATGTGCACTTCACACCTTATGCTGGACATTTGTCTTGTTCATTTATTCGTTTCTACAATGGTAAAAGTCTTTCTAAGAAGCTCCTTCTCTCGGGTTCTCATTGTACCATTGTGTATTTCTTATTGTGATTACAGCTACTTGTATTCGATGAAGTTCATGTGTTGCTCAATTGTCTCACTTGTTCTGCAAATAACTGTAAAAGTTATTACAGGTAACGTTTCATCTGTCTGCAATGTCTTTTGCATGTTTGTATTTCTGTTTCTGACATCTTATTATCATTGCACAATTTTGCAAGAGTTGTTAAAAGAGTCTGAGATGTAAAGCTTGATGCACCATTCTAATTCTTTAACTCTAGGGTTGAATTCGTATCATTCCTATGTCCCTACTGTTTCGGTAGGACAGTTCTCCTCTGAAAAAGGTCTAGTAGTTTGAACAAGTGTTCTGTGCCTACCTCATTTTGATAATCTATGGAACAGGTCTATAACATATCATTATAAATACGCACAAAGCACTTCTTCCTGTATTGAGCCACATTTGCGTAAGTATCGAAGTTTGGAGGGAAAGGAAAAGCGTATGATGGGGAAAAGCCATTTGTTTTTGTTTCAGTTCCGACTCGATGTCACATTTGTATTTTCCTTATATCGGTCAAACTATGAAGCTCTCTACAAGGAGACCACAAAGAGAGCGAGAGACGCTTACATAATGTCAAGGATATAACTTTTAAAGTAATGACTGAATGTACCTTACGCAAGTGCACTAAGTGATGGAAGGTTTTCGTTAGTTAATCTAGAGCAAACGTTATTGTGCCCCAGAACATAACCACCACGAAGAGAGAAAACTCTGTCTACTACGTCCTTCCTATTTTCTCCCCCTTCTATAAGCATATTTACGTACAGTGACACACGAATACACGCACAGGAGAGATGAACAATCACAAGTCTTCGACATCACTGTGCCTAAATTCGTCCCCATGTTTTTCAATTATAAGCGAACACAATCACAACACAACTGTTTTCATTTCTGTGAGCAGAAATGAAAGTTCATGTTAACAATAAAATATTGAGGTATCTTTAATGCTGAACAGGTTTCCTTGGTATACTAATTTGATTGTGTTACGATTAAGTTTAACGAGCTGAGTAACCAGTTGTGGGAATTAAATGTGCATGCAACAAACTGTCCTTTGCTGACACAGGTGTTCGCTCATACATTAAATCAATACGTAACGCAATGAGCTGGACAGACCATTAGGCTACAAGCTCTGACCTCCTTTTGCCCGTAAGAACAAAAGATTTAATTATTGTCTAAAATTATATTAAGAATCATTTAATTAGATCTGAAAGACAAAATAGAAAGTAATTTAGTTTTCTCTTGCATTATGCTATAATCTTTTGTTCTTAAATTATTTGCATTGTAATTATTTGAATCTACTATGAATTGTAACTGTAATTTGAATTATTGTTAAGACGACCTATTATCAGCATCATGCTTAATAATAACTGACATAGAATTGAAATTCCTAAGGTGACGCAAAATATGATATTTCTGTAATTAAGACCCAACATTTAATAAATTGTCCGTGTGACAAAATAATTTAGGCATTAATTAGAAACAATTCATTCTTACTATACCTATAGCATATTATGTCTTTCAGTTTTTCTTCAATTGAAATGTAATTATTTTCATCAAGCTCAGAAATGAAGAATTTAGAACCGCAAGAAGTTGGTTGGCTTTTATAAATTTATGATTAATATGTAATTCGAATTTGTTACTGTAATACAGTTTTGTGTACTTCTATATATTGAGTATTCTTTGATCTAGATAATAAAGCATTACGATACAGGCTCTGACCACCACTTGCAGTTCGGATCTAGTGCCTCTCTGCTCCACAGCGATGTAACAACACCCTCATCGCCGGAGTGACACCTCAAAAAATGGACGACAGAATGACACCTTTCTTTCTTTCTCATTCGATCTGAGAGTGACTACCGATGAATACAATCCAATACTCAACAAAACAACCAACATAACAGCATAAATACCATCAAATTATATACCTCGTGGTGAATTACATAACGTGAATGATTGTGGCCCACTTGACCTCAACGTTACACACACACACACACACACACACACACACACAGATATATATATATATATATATATATATATATATATATATATATATATATATATATATATATATATATATATACAGAGAGAGAGAGAGAGAGAGAGAGAGAGAGAGAGAGAGAGAGAGAGAGAATTCCGACACGAAATGACTTTTACGTTTAGTGAAGCAGAATATTCTTTATTTCACAATCATTTGACCTGTGAAGTTTATTCAAGTTTCTTTCACTGACGTATTCATGGATCATTTATTTTAATTGAACATTTACTTATGATATCGAATAAATTTATTTGATTTCACTTGTGACATTTGATGAAATCCTTTGTATCTTTGTTTTGACTCTCTCATGCTCTTGAAGATTCTTGGCCAATTATTTGGTTTCTTTATCACCACAAAGCTGAGAATATTAGGTCATGATGCAAACAGCTTAGCGAGTGTTACATGTTCGTTAGGAATTGATGCAGTCATGCAAGAAACATATTGCACTATTCATTACCATAACTAGTTCTACTCAAAATCATTACTTCATATTGATTTCTTGTAAATCATATGTGCACACACTTAGAACTTAAATTCGGAAGAGCCATACATTTGAATGGTACTTAGGGACAGGCAATGATAAATTGCGTCTTTAGATTTACAAATAAGAAAAAGTATTAAGGCCTACATAATTAGCAAAGATTTTATTCGATTATTCGGTATACGATGCTTTTTACACAGTTCCTCAAGTCGGTTGCCTTAGAAAAGAAAAACGGCATTGAAAATATAAATCTTATAGCATTCAACTCCTCAAAACTTCAACTCTTCAAACATTGATCAAAATATGAAACCGATACAATTTTTCTCTTCGAGTTTAAAAATACCTGGCGTATTTCAGGTTTTCGACTCCAGCTGCAAAGGTGTTAAGCGAAATGCAACTAAATAAGAACTTTTCAGCGTCGTGTTCCCAATTCAAATCAGTCGATATACACGTTTTAATGTCAAACGTAACTGAAATGAATATGTAGGAACGGACGTTTTTGAACATTTTTCACCTACCTGGGAAATCAGATTCGCGTCCAGGTCATTCAAACGTTTATTATGCGATATTAAATTGATATAGGAAGCTAAGAGTTTAATTTTAATTTTGATTAATTGAAAATAAATGGATGAAAAAGCGATTATATCACAGACCCTCACAGTTTATTTCACGTTTGAAACGTTGCATATTTGATTAACGCAGATTGAATTTTGTTTGTCAACGTCGTCCACTAACACAATTTAATTTTCTTTTTGACAGTGTCGCAGAAACGTTTCATGTTTGAAGCGTTGCACGTTTCATTAACATAGATTTTGTTTTGTTTATTGATGTAATTTTTCATCATAATTACTTTTGTACGACACTGTCGCAAAACGTTTGCACTTTTCATCAACACAGAGTAATATTTCTTGTGTCACTTTCGTCTATTAACACAGAATAAGTTTATATTGTTATTGTAGTAAAACGTTTCAAGTTTGAACAACACATAGAAATTTTGTCTGACATTGTCTTGAAACGAATCACGTTTGCAAAGTTGTACGTTTCACCAACATAGTCTTTTTTGTGTTTATTAAATGTCACCAACCATAGTAATTAAATTTATCTGACCTGTCGCGAAACGTTTCAGGTTCGTTAACATGATTAATTTTGTTTAGTAATGTCGCCGATAAACATATATTTAATTTTGTTTTACTGTATCAGTTAATTTTGTTGGCAATGTCCGAAATGTTTTACTATTCACCAACACAGTTTAATTTACGCTTCACCTTTCAATCATCATAGTCAATTTTATTTGACAATGTCACCGACTAATTCCATAGTTAATTTTGTTTGAAAATGTCCGAAATGTTTCACGTTTCACCAACACAGATTAGATTTTGTCTGTCATTGTCGCCGATTAGCACAGTTTAACATTTTTGACAATGTTTGAAACGTTATGCTTTTGATTAACACGGTTTAATTTTACTTATTAATGTCACAAATTGGCTGCCGAGGAATAACACAGTTTAATTTTGTTTACCACTGTCGCCGAATAACATAGTTTAATTTTGTCTGACAATGTTTCGAACTAGCGAGCCTGGATTTAGTTTATTACTCTATGGACCAAAAACAATATATAATCTAATGAACATTCGCAAAGCTTTGGGTACCAGTAATACAAATTGACAAAAGGTAAAAAATGTCGAAAATTGTTTTTTATAATTAAAATATACGGGATGTGTCAATTTATAATCTTTCTTGTAACGAAGTTGATGGGTTGACATTGTACTTCAAGTTAAACGATCGTTCAAGTCTGCACTCTAATTCTACTAGTTGGATGTGTCTATAGCTATATATTATTATATGTTTCCATACAGACCTTTTATCTATATAAACATATGCAATTCAAAATGCCTTCTCAGTGTCGGATTTGTATACATTTATACACTGATATTTTTAAATCACAAACAGTGCACTATTTTGCATTCAGAAATGTGTTGTCTACTGATTGTTATCTAAATTTAATTCTACTCCATCAAAGGTTTAACAAAAGCCTGCGGCCGCTCGGTTCTATAACAACCAAATTTTATCATCGTTGTTGATGGTAATGATTATTATAATTACCTGTAAAATCCTTTTTCTTTTCAATAAGGCCTCGATAAAACGTCGCCTCTTTGTGGTCTCCAAAATGAATTATTGTACCAGAGAACCACGTTTAATTTCTGAATCTTACCACTAGAAACTCAAGCTGTATTTCCTGAATCCTAACACTAGAGACCTACTCTGTAGTTCCTTGAACCAAGGGGACTTACTGTATGAACTGAAGAGAAATTATTTTCACTTATCATGGCCAGAGAATGCTGCAAACAGCATATGCATTTTATAATGGTTGTATCGATGACAGAATGATACGGCTGCAACATACACTAATATTAACATTTCCTACTATAGTATACATTACGTATTGTCTGGAATTCTGCATACTTTGATATTGATTATTGTTAGTAAAGTATGATACACATTATACATAATGCCATATACAGTATACTCTAATATTTCTTACCATAGTGTGATATACTTTACAAATAATCCGGTATGCAGCATACTCTAATATTGACTTGTCGTAGTATCGTGTTGCATTTTTATTTCCGTGATGTCTTCGTTCTATAAAATCGGTATGGAGGTTCAAACAAACGGAACTGTGTGAGAATACTTATTTTTATAACGGAGTCACACTTTATTACATGATTATATATGATAGTGTGGGTGTGAGAATACTTATTTTTATAACGGAGTCACACATGATTACATGATTATATATGATAGTGTGGGTGTGAGAATACTTATTTTTATAATGGAGTCACACATGATTACATGATTATATATGATAGTGTGGGTGCAGAAGATAACTATATTGAATACTGACAGTTATGTATCGTATCCCCAAATACAGGTAATCACTAACAAATGCAAGTAATCGCTAACAAATACAGGTAATCACTAACAAATACAGGTAATCACTAACAAATACAGGTAACCACTAACAAATTTATATTCCTACATGCATATAGACATACAAAATAAGTGTAATCAGCAACAAATGTACAAATGCGAAAATGAAGCCTTCTGTACTATTGGTAACAAGAGATACAGCTATTCTCTGTTTACCATTTTAGAATTCAATAACATTCAGAAACTGAATTAATTTTTTGACAGGATTCATAAAATCTGGAAGCATGAATATCGATTACACACTGATCTGATACGGACGTTCATGCATAGTGTGGAATCCATTTTCAAGCACCCAGATGTAAAAAATCCTGAAACTCGAAGTTCCATTCTTATATTTACAAAAGTTATAATAATAATAAATGTAAAATAATAAACGAACATAACTATATTTTATGCTTTGTTTACAAATAATGTCAAAGCACACAAGATGGGAGCACACATACAAAAGTATTTTCTTTATTACTATTGTTGTGAGATAATAATTTCTAGTTTTCCGTGTCATATATTGCAATTTGAACCAATCTAAATCATGTTAAAAAGATTTGGTAATATTGTTTAGATATATAACAGTATTACAACGTAATCCATACAGGCGAAGAAAATATAAATATTATTTATGCTTTTACAGGTGATACTCTCAAATATAGCAACATCACACACATGCCGAACATAGTCGAAAATGTGGAAATGAAAGCAAGAAATTTCCAGTTGCAGAAACGTATTTTAAGCAAAATTTCATGATTTTCTACATATTTTAGATGAATTAAAACTGATTTGTCAGAAACAGTTCTCCTTTAACAAGGTATTTTTCTGTTCTTTCCGTCTATGGCTGCTGATGAAAGGTAGCGTTGTATATACATAATGGTTTCGAATTGAAACAATACAAATAATGAAGTGTAGAAGCCTAGGAGGAGATCATAACTTTATTTCTCTCTCACTTTGTTGCAAACATACTTAAGATGACATGATAACTAAGTGCTTATGCTAAATATAATATTTTTGTGATGTAGTTGATGCAAATTGTTTTTGGAGTACATGTAATTTTAGTATTAAAGAACGGTTTCCATGTTGTTGCATAATGGGATAGAATAAAGTATTATCCAAGATATAATATATATCGTTCAGTGAAGTATTGCATTAAAAATCATAGTAAAATTGGTCTCTAGTTTAATTTATTTATATCAGAATTGTCGCAAATTATTTTACTGTTGTTACCCTCTTTCACTGTTGGTAACATTTCACTGTTGGTAACCTTCTTTTTCTGTTGGTAACCGTTTTTACTGTTGGTATCTTTCTTTCACTGTTGGTAACATGTCACTGTTGGTAACCTTCTTTTACTGCTGGTAACCTTCTATTAGTGTTCGTAACTTTTTCTACTGTTGGTAACCTTTTTACTGCTGGTAACATTCTTTAACTCTTGGAAATCTTCTTTTACCGTTGGTAACGTTTCACTGGTGGTAACCTTTTACTGGTGGTAACCTTCTTTAACTGTTGATAACCTTTTTCACTGCTGGTAACCGTTTTTATTGTTGATAACCTTCTTTGGTAAACTTCTTGGTTACTGTTGATAACTTATTATTTGAAGTCTGATATTTTGCAAAAATAGATTTAGCCAATAATTTTAGCAAACAAGTAATTATTCAATTTTAAATATTTTTGTCCAATGTAGTAAATTTGTCTGCCAGCTGTTTGGAATTGCCTGAATCGAGTCTATGTGATCCTTCATTGCAATGCATTAACTACAAAATATGTAATATTGATACCGATACAGAAAGTAATACTAGCTACATAGAAGAATTCTGTATTACTGACTTAACATTGAACTGCAACTACATAGACCCTGATCAGCGGCCGCATTATGCGCTGTGAGATCAGTAGTTATGTTCTTTATTCTACTGATTGTTTCGAACAATCTGAATGTACGACTGCTGTTCTGAATCTCTGCTGTTTGCAAATGGACCCGACTTTTAATCTGGTATATTTGGTAAATATATTGCAAATACGACTCTGACCGACGGTGTGTGTGTGTGTGTGTGTGTGTGTGTGTGTGTGTGTGTGTGTGTGTGTGTGTGTGTGTGTGTGTGTGTGTGTGTGATTTAGATTTTTAACGTAGCTTTAGCAATTGTTCAGTGATATCGCTACGTTGGCCTCAGTGAGGCAGTTTATAGTGATGTCTAGCACAGGGACATAATGCCGCAGACATGTAGAATGATGTCCCACTCAGTTACATTATCCTGACACCATGCCGACGAGTCCTAATACTAACCTCTTAATGTTGAGCGCCTAGCGAGGCAGCTAGTACCATTTTAATAAGTCTTTTATATGACTCGGCAGGAGTTCCAAACCGCTACTTCCCGCATCCGAGGTGGACGCTCTAAACACTACTCTACCGGAACTGTCTCAAATATATAGTTTATATAACTGTATCCACTGACGTCAGTTTAACAGCAAATGTAAAATCATTATCAATCAATTAGTTATAATCTGTAATGCACTCATATGTGAAAAGATTGCCTTTATTATCACTAATACTATTCATGGTTTACTTAACATCAATAACCAAAGATTTTTTGAATAAATGGTTTTACTTGATATCAACAAAAGCAGCAGCATTAGTATTATTTCATAATATTATAAAAATAAACCATTTGCACGTTAAAATTAATAAGATTCATCATATTGTTTTATATTGTTTGGAAGAAGTGTACTGCATATCTCGGATTGATATTATCTCTAGCGGAAGATTTCTTCGTTTGGCCGCAGAACTACGAAATGTCTTTGTGGTTCGCCTTGGATAACCAAGAATGCACGGAGAAGTCTTTACGAAACATTTTGAGAAGTGATATAGAACATTGTGCATCTCGCAAATCGTGGTGGAATTAATGTTTTTGAAATTACAATACTCAATAGCTATAAGAAAATGACAAGCAAATTCTGACTTGCAGGTAATAAAATCATTGAGCACGAGTTAATGTGGACGATTCTGGGTCAGGAAGCTACAAGGACGGCTGTTTTGAGATGACACTGAATCCTAATCTCCGACTCAGAGTCGGATTATCTAAGACCACATCATTTTCTAATATTCTACCTTTGAAACACATGATATGATACAACAAAAAGATGTAATAGTTAATCACCATAGGAGAGAAGTTTATATAGGCATATACAGAAGAAAGATTATAATTTTTTTAAAAGACTAGTACAACATATCCACACAGATACAAGATTGTAAAATATAAAATATAAGACTTATGTGAAAAGTATTTAATATATGTTTTTTCTCAGTGAAATAATAAAATCACTGCATCGATAGTAACACAAACGTCTAGAGGAATATGATGTTTCGCACTTTAATGTTTATCGTAAAGGTTCATTTTAGACTTCGATTGTAATTAGTAACAATATGACATTCTCGTGTATATTAAGGCCAAATACAGAACACTAACTACTTACAACCTTTACTCCAAATCAAAGGAGGTGACTTAGCTCATTGCATATTGAAATGTCTTGGATTTATTTTGAAATAACCTATGCATGAACGAAATCCAAGATTTGAAGAAATTATAGGCAAACTAAACACTATTAATTAAACATCTCCAGTTATCTGAGTATATTCCCTAATATTTACACTTACATCCTATACTAACAATGAAATTATTCGACCGTGATATAATAAGTAAAGATGGACAAACGCTAGTAGTTGCTATGCTCTGCAATCTCAATACATCTGTACGTAGAAATATGTACGAAATTTATATTACTGCAGAAAAGTGAACACAATTTTAATACGTGCTCTGACTGGCCAAATTGATGATGCACACGTTGATGAATGCAAAACAGCACATCTAATACGGAACATTCTCTGAGACAAAATGATCCAAATTCATAGAAAATCGAATTTAAAAATGAAACAGTTTCAAGTAGGTTTGAATCACATATAGAGAGAATACTAAGTCACAGATAACAAATTTACAAGAATCGTTCATATTCCTTACATTTGGTTTAGTTTGATGCGATATAATACATACATTTAGGGCGTTTTATTGAGCGGATTCTCCTTGGCGCGTGGCGTAGGAATAGCCATGGAGCTATCATAATTTGTAGAATTTCCCGTGATATTATATTTCGGTGGGCAGGGACACCTCGGTTGGATGTTCTCGTTTGGGGGGACCGTTAGTGTTGACAAGATAATTGTCGTATTCAACATGAACGTCCTGCCAGTTCCCCTCGGGACCAAAACTCGTACTCATCTGCATATTTTGTTCTGACATCACTTCGTCCTCCATTCTCTTCAGGGCAAATTTCGAGTTTAGGCTTTTTCTGAAGAGGATAAACATGAAATAATATCTGTATAGGATTATTACGACAATACTGTTTGAGGAAAATGACTAGTCTGTCCATGACAGTCGATGATGATATGGCGGCTTTGATTATTATTAATCATGACAGGACCATCCTCAGTCGTGGAGATGAACCTTAAAACGAATCAGGGGCAACTCTAAAAGATTTTCCTACATGACATATCTATCAAAACCAATAGAGTTACGACAATAAAATCTCTCTATGATGCTGTAGAAATGCTACAAAAAGTCTGAATTTTTTCTATTCTTTGCTCGAGTAGAACTAGAAAGAAGTTACCTAAGAAAACGATTGTTTGGATTGTTTTCAAATTGCATATAGATATTTATTTATTGGGGAGACTTATGTAGTCGGTAATTAAAATTCTAAAGATTTGTGAATAAAAAGCAAACATCAGTGGAGAATGGAGATAATTACCACTTTTAAATATCATTAACTATCACACGCAAATAAACACAACTATAATATATGTAATAATTTGTTTCGTACATTATAAATATTTATGTTTTGCTGTTTTCTTTTATCACGTGCATTACCAGTGAATGTAGTTTACCCTTTCTTATATATATCCCAATACTTGAATAAAGCGTTGGATATGATTCTCAATTTCTGTAGAAATGATATTTCATATGGTTAAAACTGAAAAAATTATCTGAATGTATCTACCTTCTCAAAATTATCAAAATGATGACAATTATAATGTTGACACCAATGGCAACTCAAGCAGCTATGGCTGCCGGATGAACGTCACTGTGATGTCCAGAAGACACTGCAGGTGGTACTGAAAGCGAGGATACATGATTGTGTTGAAATATTTTAAATAAAGAAACAATTTTATTTCCAAAATTTATCACAAAGCGAAAATCCACGACAATTCATAGAAACATTTGTTTCCATGCAGTTCCAGAATAGATCATCTGTCTTCATTCAGGACATATCATCTGCCTCTAGCAAATCTTTACCACATCAAGGAAGCTACTATTTGTAGGAGTAAAGTAGATGCATACATATTTTCGTTTCTTGTTTTGCTTGAATGGAACTACATCGGGAAGAAATAATTGAAAATAGTGGTGAAAAACATGGTAATGTCCTTCCGATGGTATCTTATTGCGTGACAGGATATCCTGGAGATGTTCATGAAGAATATGAGAAGAAGGAGAAACAGATTTACTCATTTTGAAATGTCCTCTCCATTGACACAGATGCATCTACTATTTGTAAAGGTCACATATATGACTGAATCCAAAATTAAGCTATTGAGAAACACTACCTGTGCATACTGTCTGAAGATCCTGAGTCCAGCCATCGAGAAGACAGTACAGGCTTTGTACGGAGGGGTCTTTTAAAAATCCACTGTTGCACTCAAAATCACATCGAGTCCCGACTGTTGTGGAACACACAAGTCCATTAGATCCCTTAAGTAGAGATCCGTTTGGAATCTCCTTTGGACAAGTGATCTCTGAAAATCAATATGAGGAAAAAGGTAAAACCTCGATGTGCTTTTTAGCTTGTTTCTGATATAGTTGCACATCGTATTTACGTAGATTTATGACATGTGAATACAACATGTAAGATGCAAAATATACATGTGCGAATTCGAAAAATGACATGGGAGGATTAAAACTGCCTTTCTCATATTGAGCAAATGACACTAAATATCTTTCTTGTTTACTGAACAACAGGGTATAAAGGTACTCCACACACGTACAAACAAATACCCCCAAAACGCTGCAAATATAATTGCTTTTCATTTACACACACACACACACACACACACACACACACACACACACACACACACACACACACACACACACACACACACACACACACACACACGCACACATATATGTATATGTATATATTCGTATGATCAAACTAACCGATGGAAAATCTCCTGATTAATACTGCAACTGCTTTTGCTACTGCAAAACTACAATATTTCATGTATACATACGTTGACAAAGACTGTCTGTATCATTGCTCCACGCGCCTGACTCCATGCACTCAATTGTTGGGATATTTTTATTCTTCTTGTAACCATATCCCGTGCATTCGTAATCACATTGCTGACCCAGCATGCCTGCGCACGTGCGTGCAATACTGCCCTGATTGAATTGCTTGGGACATGTGATAGCTGTAATGGATAAAGGAACGATGAAATAAAACAAACGTTAAAGCTTTAACGAAGTTTCTTCCAGATTGCACACCTTGTAGCAAAATGTAATTCAACCATTTTCGATAAAAGAACTTTCATTTATCCCTTTGAATTGGATAAACATTTCTGCATTCGTGTGAATATTGGATCAATATATTTAAGTAATTTCACAAGAATTGTACTTCGAATTCCCTTCTAGTCTATGCTGTTAGTAAATGCGTATATCTAAGTAAGACTGAGGATATGCTGAAACTTTTTTACAATTTCATCTTTCGTTTTTGTTATTTGTAGCTATCGTTCATTCAAGCAATGGTGTTGATAATTCCTAGTCATCATCAAAACAAGTAATAGTAGCACACACGTGCAACTGTTTACATTGACAAAGATGATCTGCAGTAACTAATGTCCAGTTTCGTCGATCTGACATTCCACTCTTGTCACTGCATTGCTCCTAGTGTAAACTCTGATCGTGTGTATAATGGCATGTCTTTGGAACTGCTACCTTATAATGTACCTATTTTTCATTTGCGAAAAAAATATCATTGAGTTGTTATTAAAGTACAATATGTGTACTTTTATGTGTAGTACGTTTCTTGGATGATACTATTTGATTATAGCATTGGTTTAAAATAATAATCATTAAGGTTAGTACAGTTCTAAATGCATACTCTTTAAGTTTCATACAGTTCTAAAAAGGACACTACTTAAGTCTAGTACAGTTTTAATTGGATACTCGTAAAGTGCGTATTATTAAGAACAATGCTTGTTAAGAGTAGTACAGTTTTAAAAGGAAACTCTTTAAATTTAGTACAGTTCTTAAAAGACTCTTTAAAGTTACACAGTTTTTAGAGAGGATAATATTTAAGTTTAAAACAGTATTACAAGGACACTTGTTAAGTTTTAGTACAGTTCTACAAGGACACTCCAAAAGGTTATGCAGATACAAGGATTCTCTTAAAGAGTAGTAAAGGTTTAAAGGGATACTCTTTAAGTGTAGTACAGTTGTAAAATGATACAACAATGCAAGACAGTTACAGTTTTGCAGATTGCTGCTCTTTACATCTAAGAAATCAAATTCAAGAAAAGAACAAAGCAGGGTCACAAACTGCTTTGATGTGTTACTTCTGTACGAGCTGAGAGAAGGACTGTGTTTATAGAGTAGTAATAGAAAGGTTATTATTTTATAATTTGTCACGTACAGGTCCCTTTCTGCAGGACAAATTATGTTTAGGAAGCAAATTAATAACTATATAATCCAATCTCAGGTTGTAGTGTTAACAGTAGGCCAAGAGTGTTAAAGGGAAGACTCATACGCCGAAAATGAGAACGATAAACGGACATACGTACCTTCACACGGATCTTCGGGTGTGTACATTTCACCATTACACAAAACTTTATCTACACCAGGTCTGGCCTTGTAGCTTTGCTTGCAAGTAAAGGAACATTTACTTCCATTCACACGTTGGCAATCGATAGACACACGAATTAGATTGATCTTCTCCGGACAGCGAGGAACTAAAATGGGACCGATATAAATTCGATATAAAAATCTCTGAATCTTTTTGTCTCCTTTGTTTGAATCCTGACCTTGTTTTTGCCGTCTATATGCAATATCAACCTAGTTTATGTGCATAGGAACCTACCAACTTTTGTACCAATATAAATGAACAAAGACTGTACATTGCATAAATGAGACAGTAATTGTCTTTCGACAGACTCGTGCACACGCTTTGATCTGAAGTTTGCACTTACAAAAACGATCACCGTAAATTATTCTATATCATGGTGATGCTGAAGTATCTCTGACGAAAATTACGTTACGTCTATGACGAAGGCAGATAAACTTTGGATAAATCATACTTTATTAATACTGGTCTTCTTTTGTATCTGATCACGGCAAGGCAGCGTAACTATGCTGGAGTACAGTCGGTGCAACCATTTTAAAAATGGACTGTATTCGTGGAAATATTTGCAACCAGTCGGGAAAGACATGGTCAAGTCTTTGTGTTGGTGTTGCATAGGATACGATTTGATAGCAATGTCGAAGAATATGAAAAACGCTGGAGATAGATCCATTCATGGCAGAGTGTTCTCGCCATTGCAATGACAAACACAAATGCAACATCCTCTATCTGCAGATGTGACAAACATTACTGAATATGTCTTAAGTTGTGGAGGAAAGTTACCTGTACATAACGTTTGAAGATCTTCAGCCCAACCATCGAGCAAACAATGTACGCTATCTACCGTGCGTGCTTTAACAAACCCAGTGTCACACTTAAAACCACATCGAGTTCCTACTGCTGTGGAGCACACGTGTCCATTAGAATCTTTAAGCAGAGCTCCGTTTGGAATCTCCTTTAGACAAGTGATCTCTGAAAATCAATATTAAAGAATACATAATATCTCAGTGCGTTTGTTTAGCTGCAATTGAGATATTTGACTTTTGTGTTTTTGCAGACTTGTGTAATTTGAATTTAATACATATGGCGTAAACAACAAACGTGACGCACATAATAATGAAGCATTGTGTTTGAATATAACCCGAACACTACATACAAAGGCTAGGATATAAACCCAGAACTTCTACATATCCTACGGACTTGGCATGACTAAAGTTTGATAAGCAGGTCTATGGTTTGTTGACTGATTTCTGAGGCTATATATTTGGCAAAATTTGACGAACATATTCATGAAAGTTTTCAAAAATGGATTTAATGAAATCAAGTTATAAATTTCAAGTGGCAAGAAGCTGTGCCATTACGAAATAGGCGATGTAGTTACGTTTAAATATTTAAAATATTTCTTAAATATGAGCGAATGAAAAGTACGTTCTAGGATGGTAAGTGTGCAAAAGGGCATGAAAGCACTTTAGACGCAGACAAATTCCAACAATGAAAGTAAACGTTGCATAATATGATTACTTGCCATTTAATCTGACCCATTAACACGCACATATCTATCTATCTATCTATCTATCTATCTATCTATCTATCTATCTATCTATC
>JAECUM010060931.1:0-10529 GCA_016617855.1 Megalonaias nervosa
CCCCTAAACAGCCACCGTCAGCCCTAAACAGCTACAATAAAACCAAACTGGTTATAATAATGGGTTCTGAATTAAATTGCTAGATACATACTCATAAATTAAACTATAATAGCAAAGTTCGCAACGTAAAAGGCTTCATTACCCGATATGACATACAAACGAGAATAGGTTTCGTAAATCAAATAAAATATAAATTTAACACTTACCCCTATGGCCGGAGAACATAATGGAGAACGTTCACTCCCTGACAAAATCCAAATGACCTGTGCCACATTTTGAAATGAATCAACCTTAAATCCATAGGGGTGTGAATAATAGTCATGGTCAAATGCTCATGTATACCATGCCTTTCGTGACTCTCGTCGCATGTAGTTTCAGAATCGCTCACCTGGAGAAACAATGATTCACCCCAGGTAACGTTGTACCCCTGCACAACGAATAAAGGTGCACAACGAATAAAGGTGAAAAATAGATCTAAGGCAAAACCAAGTTATTTCTTGCCTTATTCTGTGACACTTAGGGTTTTCTAAGTCCCAGCCATCCACCGAATACGTTCTGATGGTGTTTTCGCCTCCTCCGCTTCTAGCATGTTGGATCCATTTGTCTTCCTTGTCGCACAAGTAATATAACCAGCGTAGGGCTTTCACCGAGTATTGGCGTTTGACAAAGTTCGTCGTGTGAGGACTGATGACAGCTAGGATGTTTTCGGGCATGAATCGTTGGCGGTACACTAAGGAACACGCATTGGCAATGGTGCAGGCTTCTTTCAAAGGATCGATCCCTCCGTGCTCCATGAATAATTCTCGATATTTTCCACAGCAACGCCGTATAATCTCCACGTCGGAACGACAATACTTTAACATTTCTTCCTGAAAGTTGAAGGGGTCCGAGGCGTGAATGTGGTACCAAGCGTAGAAAGCTTCTCGTTGTTCGGTGCGCAAGTTGTCGGGGTCGTAGTAGTGAGCCTCAGGCAAATGGGGTAGAACGGTGTGTTGATTGGCTTCGGTATTGAAAAAGTGTGGAAAATAGCCTTTGGCCATTTCTGTCATTCCAAACGTTTTAGGCATTCGACTCAAGGGCATGGTCAAGTAACTCATCGAATCTTTAAACTGCACTTGTCTTTCCACTTGCATGGAAATGATTTTGGCTCCGTCCAAAGTCACTTTAGGACGTTCGGTGCTTTGTTCTGTATAGTATCTGAGAAGAAATTGACCATCGTATCCCGAGAAATTGTGAGCCATCAGCGTGGCATAGCGATGACAATCTCCGTAATGTTCGATGTCCTCTTGGCTCCACGTCTCGTCGATGGGGTCTAAGATCCATTGGGCGAAATCGGTCAGCTTGTTCGGTCCCAGAAAGATTTTTTCACGTCCTCCAGGAATCTTGCTACAGTGAGGGCAATGACTAAAGATAGGTTCTTGGATGCACTTCTCACACGCTCGATGAATGTGAATACCAGTCTCTTGCATGCATTCGAAATCGAAAAAAAATTAAATTCCCTTTCTTCTTCTGGTCATCTTCCTCTTCATGTTTGGAATGGTATTTTTGAATGTAGCATTCGTGTTCCAAGTCTACGATCTGATGACAAATATGACATCGCTTCTTTCCTGAACATACGTGCGCCTTGGTATCATTGGTACGTATCACTTGTCCACAAGTAGGGCACAATCTCAGGAGTGGACAAACACTTTCTGCTGTAAACCTTGCATTTTCAGATGTTGTTGGTAATAGGTCTGACTGAAAAAAGTGCACTGACAAGCTGAGCAATGCACTCGTTCTTGTCCTTGTCCAGACATGGTTTAGTGGCCAAATATCCCTCACATTTCGATCCACAATGCTTGTGTTGCTCCTGATTGTTATTGCCATGGTCACATTTCTCACAGTAATAACATTATCCCAGGAATCCGGTGATACTGGTTGTTGTTGCTGTTGTTGTTGTAGGGTTTAACGCCATTTTTTCAGCACAAGATAGGCTATGCATGGCGGCCAGTATAAATGGTGGAGGATGGTGATACTGGTAATGGCATCGAAATGTTCATCGTGATGATAGACGTGAATGCATTTTCCGTCTTTGAAGTTTTTGCCTCGAAACAACAGAGGTCCGCGCACTTCTTGAGGGTGCACTTTCAATGTGTAGCGTTGAGCCAAGACGTCTTGCAATTTTTGCATTTCAGGAATGCCACAGGGTGTGTCTTTGGATATCCCCACTTGCTGTAACAGGAGTTCTGCTTCTTTTCGTTGTTTGGCTCGACCCGATTTTTGAATTGTTTGCCAAGCTCTTTTCCATTCTGCCGTGTCGTTCTTGTCAGCATACGCTCTTCCCACCACGATGGCTCCGGCTAAACACATCTTGTTTTGCGGCGGTCATTCACCAATAATACCTTTTTGCGTCCTGTCCCTTGGGGAAGAGAAACGTGGGTCATGAACAGTGTCGCTTTTCCGTTGGTGATGTAAAACTTGTCGTTGGATTGCTGTACATGTTGAATCTTGTCCATGACTTTGGAAAGTTTCAATTCTGCTTGCCTACTAAACTCGATCCAAACGGGGAATTTCAAACTGTCATGATGAATGGAAAGTCTCAAGCGGTCGTCTTCTTTCTCTTCACATTGCTGTTTCAGTGTGGTTAGCAAATATCCCACACATCGGTGATGAACCCCTCTACTTTCTCCAACGGTACGTCGGACTTAAAATCTTTAAACTTCACCGTGTGCGTGTAGTCTGTGGTTCAAAATTTCTAGAAGATCGTTTGTCCGTTTCTCGAATGTGGTAGTACTTTTCAGGGTTTAGTGGTGATGGCGGACTTTGGCTTGGTATAGACTCTCTGGGTCTGGATTCTGGCTCACTCATGTCATCTTCAAAATCACTGGCATGAATTTGAGCCAAGACTTCAGCTACTGTGCGAAGCGATAAGTCACGTTTCTGCCTCTTACTTTCTTTTCCTTTCTTCACGAAATGATGCGATCGTTTCATCTTGACTGCAAAAAGTCAAATGACTACATTTGAAACGCCATGGACACCTTTATATTCATGTCAGGGTCAGTGTATATATAAAGGGCTAGTGCCTTCCCTCCCAGTATTCATTTCACTCTCAAACCGACCAGCACGATGGAAGAGCCAGCACTTATCAAACTTCTGATCAGAGCTTTGCAAGGTGTCATACGAAAGTTTTCTTCAGACAAGCCGACGGACTAGTCCCCCTCCTTTCGAGATAAAAGTCAAGATACTTGCTATATCTGTCAGAAGAAAGGGTATTGGGCTATAGAATGTCCAGAGCGCCAAAAAAGAAGACCGGTGTCAAAAGAGACAATAGTCAATATAGAAGTTATCATTGTCAAGAGAGAGAGGACATTGGTATTCAGACTGCCCTCAGAAACAACAGGAGGATGAGGAAGAAGAAGATGAGGTTCCCTTCGCAAAGGAAGACCCCGACACGTTCAGAAAGAGAAGAAAAGAAGACGAGAAAAAAGTGAGGAAGAAGAGGAGGAAAAACCTGTGAAAGTGAAGAAATTCAAAAAACAGAGAGTGAAAGAAAAAAGAACTTTTGTAAAGTGTTGTGTTGTGAATTGGATTGTAAAATTTGTACCAGAATTGACCAGACAGAAAAAAACGTAAGTGTCTCATGGTTTTGATTTTTTAGAATAAGGGCCTACACTCACGCATTCACACACTCACACACGTGCATCATAGGGTAAGAAAGGGATTTTGAGTTTTAATTGAATGAGGCAAAATGACTACTATCTCTTTTCGAAAGAAATGTCTTTGTCTCTATATTGTATTTGTCCCTACCTAGGGTAGCCGCGCGTATTCAGGTCAGCCACTTGCAACATTGTTGCCAGTACTATGACGTCACCCCACCTGTTCCATTCCTATTGTCCCTATATAGTCCCAACCTTTTGTCCCTATATCGTCCCGGGAAGGGGGTCGGTAATGTATTTTCCCATTGTCCCTGTAGTATCCCCCTTCACTACTCATTTGTCAACTATTCTTCAGATATTCAAAAGAATTCATGTGTGACTTCCATATCTAATGCAAAGGCATGAAACACATTTTTCATACTCTTATTACAGGGACTAGATACACCATCATGCAGTACTGCTGTTCAATATCAGACTGATAGGATACTTAAGAAAAAACAAACAAGCAAACGAACCATATACCATTGTATTAACTAAGCTCAGTGTGATTATGTAAAACGTTTGACACGATTGACCAAGCACTTGTGAACTTGTTATTGTTTAGCAGTGATACACTTTAATTGATACACATATTCATGAGAAATCCTCATCTGTGTGAAAACCACAATGATCAGTCTACACATGTCTAAAATGTCATCTACTACACAGGTTGTGAAGTAAATGTCCAGCAAATACAGAGAAGGAGCAAAGGCATTGCAAACTTTCATGTGCTTGTCAGCATTCATACATGACACTCATGCAAGAAAATGAGCTTACTTTTTCAATGTTACTTATGCATAAGTCCATTTTTAAAATGTTGGTAAAACACATTTAAGCTATATACAGCTGATGTCACATTTCAAGAAATAGAAGTAATGTTAATTTTGCTCAACACGATTTTTTTTTTTCTCTTTTCTTCAGAACAATGAAGTGAAGAGTAGTTACCACATGGAGAAAAAGGGACTTTCTAGAGCCATAAAAAACTGCAGAACCACAGTGTGGAGGTGGACACTATTATTACACACAGGCATGTTCAGATACAGAAATGGATCAGAGAGAATATGAGAGCCACACACTATTTTGATGTGTGACATGTAGCCAAGGGTATGTAGATATTGCACTTTTTACTATCCTGAATGATACCATTTGATAAAACTCGTATACAAGCACATATAGTAACATAACAGTTGTATGTTTAAAGTTATATTAAAGTTGGACAGTGAACATATCACTAGGAATACAGCCCCACCCCCCTTAATATTTCTGGCACCTCCTCCCTGCTCCCGTACATACTCACACAGAAGGGAGAAATTAACTAAAGCAAAGCAACTCGAACTTGAAAGATTTTAATCAAAACAAAGTTAACAGTCTTTTTTGTAGCTCATATTCAAAATCATATATCGCAACACAAATTATTATTATTATTATTATTATTATTATTATTATTATTATTATTATTATTATTCATTGAACTATGATTTATATGTATGTTAAAAGGAATAATATTTACGTCTTGTTTCCAATTCCATTCATTCTCTTTGGGAAATTGTCAGTGTGAATATAGGCAGTGGATGACATTTTTCAGTTTCTTGATTTACAATTTTTTTTTCCCAAGACTATGATGAAGAATTGATGGCAGTGCTGGAGGAAGTAATCAGGAAGCTGGAGTCAGTTGATAGATATTTATTTACAACCTCTATGCGGCAATGTATCTATTATGACTGAAAATAGAATATACAGCAAAGTTTTACACTTGAATAAAGTTATGTTATTTCATGTTTCCAGGTTTTCTGTTACTTATTTCATGTTTTCAGAGTCAAGGACTTTAGCATAAAATTAGATTCTATTACAACCAGTGTTAGGAAGCTAAATGAATCAAACGTGAACATGAACAGACAGCAATATGTTTTTAATGTCATAGTATTGAATCTGTTCAAGAAATGAAATCATAGAGGATTAAAGAATTTTTCATGAGAATTTTCAAAGATAATGGACCAATGATTTTAGCAGGATCTATTATCAATATGAAAGGTTTGGGTAAAAATCCCACACTCAAGTAAAGTGATAGTACTGATACATTTTGTCAATAAAGGAGTGATTTTATGAAAAGGAATTTTAAGCATAATTTTCACATGTGTATAAAGTAATCACTTGTCCCAAAATTGACCCTAATAGTGGCACCATAACTGCTGTAGAATATTTTGCCTACAAGTGTTCATGTGCTCGGACAGGATTTCCTTGCAATTTCCATATTGCTGTCTTAAGTGTTCATGTGCTCGGACAGGATTTCCTTGCATTTTCCATATTGCTGTCTTAAGTGTTTAAGTTTTAACACCCCTAGTTACTGATGAACTACGCCCACATGAAAATCTGCTCTGAAGATGTCAAAGTTTCGCCCAAATTCGTGCCATTCTCTTTTCATTATGAAACTGAAACAACATGAATGAAAGAATAATAAGAATTGCCATGATGATAATAGAAATTACCAGAATGAAGCCCAAGTTCTGCTCAGACTCATTATGCCCATGTTCTCTTTAGGGGCCTGGTCCACGTTCTCGTCTCGTTCGTGCTTAAATTAGTACTGTCTAACCTCAGCGAGCAGAATTTTCTTAAAATTCATTACATTCGCCATCTTCTAGGAGTTCACCTTCCTCACACGACGAAAATGAGCTCGACAAATTTGCCGTAAATTCGCTAGAATCATCACTAGATTCAGCCATCATCACCACATACGCTCAGCTTGAGGGACTTCCCGACAGTACGTCACTTCCGGAAATCCTATTATCACCGGAAATAAAAAAATATTTCCAGAACGTTTTCCGTAAAATATCGATAAATGCAAGTATTATCTTTATTTTGTTCTCTGTAAGTTAAAATACGCATATGTAATGCACATTTGTGAGTTATTTAGCGAAAAATTAACATTCTGATGTATAGTTTGTATTACACTATAGTAGACCTTTAACTCCGTTCAAAGGGCATATATGTGTATTTGTATGTGATATAAATAAAATATATCTATATTATGCACGCTATATCAGTGATATACCAATCGTCGTATAATATATATATATATATATATATATATGTTATATATGTGTTATATATATATATATATATATATATATATATATATATATATATATATATGTGTGTGTGTGTGTGTGTGTGTGTGTGTGTGTGTGTGTGTGTGTGTGCTCTCGCTAGCGACCGGTGTTATAGCTTCCTCCATCATCTTTCTTTGAACACTGTATAATCAGATACAATATGTCTTCACTATACGTGACATCAGCTATTACAGAAATTAAATGGACCTGCAACTTCAGTGTACAGCTCTATATTTCACGAATCGATAGCTTTTTTGTACTTGTTTTTTTTTTTGTTTTTTGTTTGTTTTTTTTTTGTTTTCACGCACTGATCACTTTTCAAATTTTGTCCAGTTAAAGCCGTTTGTCAAAATATCTTCTTAGGTAACATTCAAGGTGGAACGTTTTCGAAACATTTTGAACAGGCCCAGTCCTAGGGCAAGGCGAACGAGGCAACCGCCTTGGTCCCCGCGCTTCTCCGCAATGCAATTTTTTTGCTTGGGGCCCCGCGTTCATCGCTTGCTGCCTTGGGCCCCGCACATCCTAGGGCCGGGCCTGATTTTAAATAACGGCTTAAAACACTGTCAAGCAGAGACGAACCCATACCAGTGTGCCCCGCACTTCTGCATTCAAATTCAGTTAAGCTATCAAATAAATTAAAACATCCCATACAGGCACATATGGATTAATTAGGTGGCTCCTATAACATTTTTTCATTGAATTTCTCCTCGGTACCATGTCATGTTTCGTTTGTGTGGGTATGTGAGAATGCTTGCCAAAAGCTTCTGGTTCGCAGGTGGTTCTCACTGGGGTTTTCCCGGATTCCTCCTCCACCAGTTATAGTGTCCCCTATGTATAGCCTATCATACGTTGAAAAATGACATTACACCCAAACAACGACAACAACAATAACAACATATCTGTTTGTCTCCATTTATTATTACTATGTATTTGCAGATTTTTATATGATAATCATAATTCTGACATTATTCTTCATATCTTGCGTTTGGCACATTTACAAAAATCTGGATGTGAAATAATGGATCACACGAAACTGAGAAAACATGATTTATCCATTTATCTAGTCAATGGAGTCGTTCATGTTCTACGTTAATCTAAGAATAAGTCTTTATCTTGCTTACCTTAGGAAATCTACACGACCTTTGCATAAACATGTACAACTGTTCCATTCTTATAGTTATAATACTTTACTTTCTTTTTCTAAATCCCATACAAAATGGGATATTGTGTTCTTAATTTATGTATAATTAAAATTTTTATGAACCGAACGCGTTTTCTGCAATTTGATTGGATGTAAACGGTCACGTGATACTGAAGTGGAATTTTTTACACATCGATAAATTCTGCGGACTACTTTTGGCTCCCTGTTTTCATGTCATTTGATGTGAAGTTTTATCTATATCAACCCATTACACCCTAATAACAACAACAAAAACCCACCCACCCACTCCTATGATTTCTAATCAAAATATACCAACCACAGATAGAAATGGACCATCATAAGTTAAAACAATAACTGCACATACCTTCCTGCACTCCACCACTCATCCCTTTTGCCGACGAAGGCATGTGGTAGGCTTTACACGACAATCTTCGGAAATTATTGCATTTCACCTCGACAACATGTACAGCAGCGGTTATTAAAAGTCAGGGTCATATGTCAAACAAGGGATCTCACTAAAAATGGACACGAGTTTGCTTTTGAAAGATCAAAATGCGTAGAAAGTAAAAACAACGCTGATGTAATAACACGTGCCATACGCAAGAGTAATTTTCGAAAAAAAGGAATATCCTGGTTTAACCGCAACAACCATTTTTTTTCATATATTAAAACAATGATCATAACAATATATCACTAGCATGACCCTCTACAGCATTCTGCCCCATATGATAAAGTATCGACGAATCTTGGCTAGCGATGATCGGGCTATGTACAATGTATTCTTTCGCAGTTAAGACGCTAATGAAAAAAAACTTCGATCTACATAAAAGTGAATGTTTTGTTGATTAAATATGCTGATCTGATGTTAGAAAGGAAGTAAATTGGAATTATCAGGATTAAATTTTTCCTAATCACTCACAAAGTAAATAAAGTCCGAAGGACTTTATGCTAACTTTGAGAGTGATTAGGTAAATTTTACACATCGATAAATACTCAACCATGATCATATAATCCTATAACAAAAAATATAGTAATACGCATATCAAATTTCGCCCTATGAAATCCAAAAATGTTTTTTTTTGGGGGGGGGGGGTCTAAATGAAGCTCCGAATTTTAAATAAATATCTCATCCTTCTATCAGTGATTTCTGATAAAATATTCATGCTCCGTATCGAAAAAATGGAGTACACGAATTATCTATCCCTTCTTGAAATAATGAAATACCCTCGTCTATAACTACAAATTTACAGGCGAGTGTTTGTCAATTCACACGCAGAGAATGTCGTAAGTGAAAATTGCCACTATCCATGGCATAATTAAATGGTTTAAACTGCATCAGATGGGGAGAGATTGATTTCAGGTGTTATGCAACTGTAGATCGCCCGTCTCCTAAATTATTACACTCATCAGGGCAATTTGTGACGATAACGATGCTCGATCAATGTCCTAATGTGAAAACAGTTTACTCATCTGACAGCGATTTAAGACGGTTATTTTTTTTATGGTGAAATGCTGTACTTGATTTTGCCATCGCAGGCTTGAAAATTACATCTGTAAAAAATTTTATACATTAATTGATCAATCCATCAGTACTTATATATATATATATATATATATATATATATATATATATATAGTATATATGTATATATATATATATATATATATATATATATATATATATATATAACCCTATCACCTTAGACGTCGCTTAACCATCTTAAACTCACATAACCTTAAATGTCGCTTAACCAGCTACAACCATATAACCCTTTATGTCGCTTAACCATATAAAACCCTATAACCTTAAACGTCCCTTAACCATCGCAAACCCTATAACCTTTTACAAATTGCTAACCATCTCAAAACTATATAACCTGGTATGTCGCTTAACCATCTGAAACCCAATAACCTTAGATGTCGCGAACCATCTAAGCCGCCTCAAAAATATGTCAAGCAAGAGTTGCACTCTGGGAATGCTGTAGCATCACCAAATGGAATGAATATGACCAGCCGTAAATCTCCTTAAACCTCTTCTGTGTAACTGAATGTAAATTAAGCATCATTAAACAGTCTTTCTAAGAAAACAGGTGAACTGATTGAGCGAGAGATAGGGAGTTGAAGAAACAAGGTACAAACTGCTGAAAGAGCATCTCGAGTATTACAACATCGGCAGAAAGGCCCATGGCAGGTGATGTCATTTAAACGGTATACGGCAAATTAGTGCCATCTGGTAATTGCCAGACCCACACATTACGAGAGTAGTACGACAGATTAGGTCGACAGTTGCTCCTAATTCCGTGAATTCCATTTCATCTGATTCTGATGAACAATATGTTGTCTGGCAGGCGGTGAAAATGTACCATTTATAGCAAACGTTTAAAATTACTTTTTAAATTTGCAGTTTTTAAAGGAAGTAAATAAATGTGTAAAATGCCAGCTATATTACATCCTTGTGAAAAGCATCTTCTATAGTACTTTATAAGTATATGTAACTGTGTCCTTTGAAATGTCTATATTAAACTGAGATTTTATATATATATATATATATATATATATATATATATATATATATATATATATGCA
>JAECUM010060935.1:0-12820 GCA_016617855.1 Megalonaias nervosa
GTTTCCCCCAATCTGTATGTGCTATTTGTATTTAATTTAATGATTTCATTTTTTTAAAATTTTGTTCTAGGGTTTATACACCATCCTAATTTGTTGTGATATACTCCTAGACCTAGGCTGGTCTTGGAGTTTATTTATTGCAAGTGATCCTTGCCATGGATCAGTGTTGTCCTGTGTGTGCTATCTGTATATGCTATTTGTTTTGTACACTATCTTGTGTTTGTGTAAGGACTGGCTAAAAGGTCAAATTCTTAGAGTTATTATTTACTTTTAATTGTTCAATTGACTCGGGGGAATTCGGTGTGACGTGAATCGTCAATACCTTACTTCCCAGTCTTTTAGAACCATTCATAATATTTTAGTATGTGCTATAAGAAGAAAGAAGAATTTAATAGAAAAGAAAGTATTAGAAAAGATTGTGGAAAATGTGTTTATGGTGTTGGTTGTGTGTTTGTGTCGTACGTGGTTCATGTTAAAACACGAATATTCATCAATATGTTGAATATTCTTCATGTCATCCTAAATCATGTAAAAACGGGATACCATATAGTCAAGCAAAAATATATAGAAGAATTATTTTGGATGACACTGTTTTTAAATCATCATTGACAGAGTTAGGTCAGCATTTTTTTAAGTAGAAATTACCCTATTGACATCATTAATACTGCTTTTCAAAAAGTATCTTCTCTGATGCAACTTGAATCTTTACAATGTAAAATCAAATATAGAAATGAAGATATCATTCCTTTTGTTATTGAATATAATCCAGGTTTGCCTAATATAGGTAAGATTATCAATAAATATTGTGATTTATTAAAATTATCATGTAAAGCAAGTGTTAAATCGCTACACAAAAAGCAAACCCACACTTGCTTATAAAAGGCCTAAAAATCTTAAAGATTTCCTAATTAATTCTAAATTAGAAAAAACATTATATGAAAAGGGATCATCAACTAAATGTAATAGACCTAGATGTTCGCACTGTCCTTTTATTAATGAAAATACTTCTTTCAATAGTAATATTACAAAAGAAACTTTTAATATGCGTTGTGATACTAATTGTGCAACATCAAACATTATTTATTTGATCACATGCAAAAAAATGTGGCATCCAATATATTGGACAACCAGTCAACAGATATCTAAAAGTATGAACCAACATAGATCAGACATAAAAAATTATATCGATCAATCATTTTCATCTCATGTTGCTGCACATTTTAGCAAGAGTTCCCATACTTTGCAAGATTTCTCCTTTCAACCTATTGTTAAAGCTGATTCTGAGATGGAACGTCTGCTAAAGGAAACCTATTGGAATCACTGTCTTAATATGGTATATCCACAAGGTCTAAATTCCAAAACACTATACGACATTCATTAATCAACTTTTGGGGGGGGGATTATGTCCTCTGTTTACAATTAGTTAAGAATATTTTTATATTATTCTAATTTACTGAATAACTTAACTAGTGAAAGTATAAACTAATATCATAAAAATAAGTTTGATAATTCTTTAAAAATGAAGGGGCATGGATTTTAATAACTAAATATTTGAATAGATAATAATTTTAATCAGTCTAAGTTATACCTGTGAGATCTTCTGCTATTCACATCTATAGTAGTGACATACACAAAAACAGACAGAGAAATGGCCTTCCTAAATGGGGAGATCCAAACAGTGCGAGGCCAATGCTATGTGACTAATGTGTGGTAGTACGGCTCATACCGGATCTCCCCAAAAAGGAGGCCTGCTACAAGAACATAACGAAAACAAAAACACATATGACACAAACACACAACCAACACCATAAACTCATTTTCAACAATCTTTTCTAATACTTTCTTATCTATTAAATTCCTCTTTCTTCTTATAGCACACACTAAAATATTATGAAGGTTCTAAAAGACCGGGAAGTAAGGTATTGACGATTCACGTCACACCGATTTCCCCCGAGTCAATTGAACCATTAAAAGTAAATAATAACTCTAAGAATTTGACCTTTTAGCCAGTCCTTACACAAATACAAGATGGCGTACAAGACAAATAGCATATACAGATAGCACACACAGGATAACACTGATCCATGGCAAGGATCACTTGCAATAAATAAACTCCAAGACCAGCCTAGGTCTAGAAGTATATCACAACAAATGAGGATGGTGCATAAATCCTAGAACAAAATTTATAAAAACAAAATTCATTAAATTAAATACAAATAGCACATACAGATTGGGGGAAACAGAAACAAATAAAATCCTTTCTACTTTCGGCACTAGGGGGTCCCTTCTATGATGACAAGTCTGAGAGGGACCTCACCAATATATATATTCTTCAACAGGTGCATGGTGGCACAACAAATGCAGACATAAAGAGGAAAGTAGAGGAGGCAAGGAAAATTGCTCAACAGAATACAGATCAGTATGGACCTCACATGTACACAGTTCTTTTTTTTGATGAAGCAAACACTACAGAGGCCATAGGAATGATCAAAGAGATCATGTGTGACAGGTCCATGGAAGGGAAGCCACTGGACCAATATCAGAACCTTAAATTTGTGGCTGCTTGTAACCCATACAAAAAGTAAATAATGATTTGTCAAAAATCTCAAGTTTTTCCTTTAAATACATTCTCCAATCACATCAGCATTAGGTAAGGAAACCTCTTCTAACTTCCAAAACAAGTCCTCCTAAAAAATGAAAAATGAGTCTTCCATGTCTGCGTATACCATATAGACAAAGGGAAGACGCTCTTACCCAATACCTCCCTTTGACTACATTTAGGTGATGCCGGTTTTTAAGCTTTTGCAACAGTAAGTTTCTAAGACCTTATGAAGTACTTTAAATGAGTGTGATTTGAATCCATGTCTGTGTATTAGGGTATAGTAAGGTCTGTACAATGTGACCTAAATATTTATTGATTTAAATGGAATGTGGACTTCATTTGTTCTGAATTTTTGCTTCACAATGATATAATTGGTACAGGTTTGTTGGTTGTTATTAGCAAACTCTGCTTATAAATTTACATTCATTTAAATAATGTTGTGATTCTGATTTGTGGACACTTTCTGAGAGTTAATTCATGTTTTGTGTTGTTCTTGTTATTTCACTTTGACATGACAATGAAATGCAGTAAATGCAAGAAATTTCAAGCTAGCAAAGACACCCGTCAGACATGCCTTACTTGTATAAAGTTTTCTTCATCCTCAGATTGCAGTGTGTCAGAAAATGTCTGATCCATGGTCTTGTGTAAAAGTAGCATGGAAAAATGTGTAAAGTCTCATTTGGAACAGTGTGATGTATTTTTCCTTCACCTGAAGATAACATCGATTATGAACATAGTGGGGCGCGTCACCATGGTCACTCCTCCATTCAGAATTAGTCATACAGAGCCTTCTGCAACAACTACATCAGCAGAATTGGAGGAATAAAGGCTTGTGGAATCGCCACCCTCAAATTCTTCCTAGATGCTGTTTGAGCTGCAGGTGCATCAACAGGTGCAGGAAGTTATGACACATTTACTAAATTCAGGACAGTTTTTACCCGTATATCAATCACACACTTCCATGTTTAATTTGGGGCTTATTGGGAGTGTTCCCCCATATCTAGGCAGCTGAGTAGGTGTAAATCCCTCTTCATGTCCGAACATAGCCTTTGGGCCTGTAAGTCCAGGCACATTTTGTTAATTGTCTCTTTGTAATCCATTTCAACATTCTTTTGGACAGTACAATGCTGTTCCAGCTGCTTACCAGTTTGTCCAACCATCTGGCTGGTCATACATATTATCCAGTGATCAGAGATTTCTCATTTCAGTGGGCCATGCCATATACCATGGTATGTGGAACTATACAGGGATCAGACTAACCAATCAGTCCATTTTACTGCATCTCTTTCAAGGAGAGTTCTGAAACCACCCAGCCAGCCAACTGCCTAGCCAGCAACCATGTATACCAGCTAGCTAGCAATTGAGCTGACTGGCTAGTCATCCATACTGGCAAAACTTTCTTAGTCAGCTCATTGGTGAGTCATTTATTTATGGCTTGACCTTGGATCAATACCCCAATACATTTAGGGATGATGGCAGTGCTGCCAACATCGATATGGATGATAATCCCTGATGAGGATGACCCACATAGTGAGTGTCAGGATACCCTTGATGCCTTAAGAAACTTGGATTCAACAATGGAATGGACTGAGTGTAGTTTCAAGGCAGCTGTTGAAGAAATATTCTGGATGTTACTGGCTTCCAAATGCCCACCACTGCCAACTGCAAACCAGGCCTTAAGTTTAAGGCTTCTGTAGACATAGGAGATGAGGAGGAACATCACCCCTTCTTCCTACTGCTGCAGTGAGCAAAAATAAGGGAAATTTCAGGATATCTGTAAGATAAAATCAGTGACACAGGAAATTCTCAAGCATTTTTCTCAGAAAGTCACCTACCAGTGTCTTTTTTGTCATGCTGTATAGAACATATTTGGATGCTTTTACCACTGTGCTTCTGTTACTAGATAAGAACATTGGTGGATATGACTACCTGCTGTTGTACATGGTGGACAAGAGTGCCGTTTATGCCACATCGAAGCTTGTTCATAGTAAGGCAACTTCTTCAATGTCAAAACCTACCATTGCTAACCATATTTTGACTTACCCAAAAAAGTAGGTGATGATCATACCTGGCAATCAGCAGCTAGGATTGCCATAATCATTGATGGGGCTGAACACCATTTTTCTATGGCTAATGTTCTGATAGCCTCTGCCATCTTAGGTTTGTTGAGACAAGAAGCCTGTCTTTTCTCATTATCACTCAAGTTGCACCATTACTTGGCACTCCATATGACACCCTTCACATCACCTTTTATTATTTGACAGGAGGATAAGGAAGTGAGGAGGCAGGCAGCCCAGGAACTGTCCCTACAACTTGCCAGTCCTACTGCTCAGATATTCTGGCTAAATCAATCAGGCAGTTTAATATGGGGGATAAGAAACAAGGTTTCTCTTGCACCAAGTCTCCAACAACTTCTATTTACTCACGATCCCACTTCTCTGCAGAAAACCATTTCCATCATGATTAGATCCACTTAGTTTTGCAAAACACGTGGGTGATTGAAATTGTTTCATTTGGGATTCAGATTCAGCCTCCTCTTTAATGATGGGCATTTCATCAGATTTAGAGATTAGGTTGTTATTGAACAAGCAGGCATTGGAGATGGTTCAGAAACTGAACTCCTCAGGGTTCTGTTCCAGACTCTTTTTAGTGTCAGAGGCAATGGAAAGATCAGGATGATTATTGACTTCGGGCAGCTCATCAAACATTGCAGCACCAAAGTTCAAGATTGAATTGACTTGATTGGTAAGACTTTCCATCAAAAGGGATGAATTTGCAATCAATCTAGACTTGACATATGAATATTTCCACATCTATATTCACCTGGCCACACACAAGCTCTTTTAGTTTGCCTACCAGAAAAAAAAAATATTTCGTGCACTCTTATATGTTGTCAACATTAGGCCATGGATTTTCCAAAAAGTTATCAACTGATAAACTGAATGAGTACATGCCAACTGAGAAAATCTTGGATCTTTTAAGTGAATATGGTTTATGCAAGAACTTTTAGTTGTGTTTAAAATTTTTATATGTGTTACCTTTATATTTTGTTTTATACACATTTTGCAGAAATTAAACAATTTTTACATTTTATATTTTGTCTTGTATTGCTCAAGCTTAAAACTGACGGGGTAAGAGTTTCTTCTGTTTCTTTCTGTTTTGTCTTTTGCGAGGGCTGGATTCGGGAGATAGAGTTTATATTTCTAACTTTGTGATCAGGTAAGCATTCTTGGAAAAACATAATTTACTAAAAATTTTGCTTTTTGCAAGTCAGACATTGGGAAGTTATGCCAGCATATTGATGTAGGAGGCTACAGATTTCACAAATGTTTTATATAATGTAATATTATGGAGTTAACAATGGTTTGTGAGACTACTATAAAAATATTAACAAGATGGAAAAAGAATACTCATGTTCTACACTCATATGTTTAGTTTTTAGTTTTGATTTGAAGTCCATTACAATTATTTTATTTAAGAGCAGGAGATTATATATATTCATTCACAGTCAGCATGAAGATACTGTGCTAGCTGGTATACAGTTTGAATAAATTCAGCAAATTCAGTGTTTCACCAGGCTGCACTTTTTGCACTGTTTAGCATGGTAAATTTTGAATGGGTGTACATAAACATTGGCAAACCATCATAAAAGATGCACATTCAGTAATGATGTGCATTGTTTCTAAAAGATTATGCTCTGTTTCATGACTATTAAGCAAGTTCTCTAAGCCATCAAAACTTTTGATCATCTGGCCCAACATATAAAGACTACCTCATGTTTTGATAGAGCTCTAAGCAAGCAAATTGTAAAGAAGTGTAGAATATTTTAATTTTTCACACTGGATACTTTAGTCAGTGAATGACTGCTAATTTGATACAAATGTAAGTCATATGCATTGAGATGCTGTTGGAAACAGTTTAGTTGAAATTAGTATGATGACAGTGGGGTATCCTTTAACATCAGCTTCCAGTACATGAGTGACAATTTAGCCAATTATGTAAAATGTATTCACAAGAAAATGGAATAATCATACTGCTAATGATCTCAAATAAAAAGATTGATTTGAGATTACTGAAATGAAACAAGATTTTACAAATGGGCAGAAATTCAAAGGAAAACACTTTAAAGATGAAGATTTGTGTAGGCATAATGCTATTTAAACTTGTATCATCTCTATTAATGAGATGATTGGAGTAATTTAATGGAATTTGATGTAAGTAATTATGATATTTGTGATACAATGAACAAGTTAGAGATTTATTATAAATAAAGAAATCATTTTCAGGCCATTATAAAGTGAGAAGTGTCCACCTGAATTCAACCCATGGAGCCATATGGGCATCTTTGTCTTTGAAAGCTGAAGAAAACATTGCAGACATTTAACTAAAAGGGTCATAAAACTCATGTTATTGCAACCTGTTCTGATTGGATGATCATACCGACACAAGGTTTCCCTTAGTATCTTTTATGTAGTTGGTTGTAATTAAAAATGGTGTCAATATGACGTCCAATACTGCTCCTAGAATTTTGTTATAGCCACTGCTCATGAATGAATGGATATATTGTATTGACATGGTGCTTTCACTAAAGACTTCTTAAGACATATCGTTCACCATGTATGAAAATATAGTTTCATCAGACATCCAGTCTGGCTACATGAAAGCCAGCTTTAAAATCTTGCAATCCCTTTTTCTCCTGAGTGGCTGGTCATAGCAACATGGAATTTTCATGAAAATACTTTTTTATGTCTAGTTTGTTTGAAATAAAAAGAAATATGACTTAATATCGATATTATCACTTATCCTGAATGGATGGTCATATTGACATGGGGTTTTCACTAAAAGACTTCTTCAGATGTCTGTTTGGTCTGGAAGGAAAACAATCCTGTTCAGACATCTCATCTGGCCATCAAGGTGACCATCTTAAAATTCTTATTGCTACTTCTGGTTATATTAGCATGGGGTTATTACTAAAGACTTTTTATGATGTCTAGTTGGTCCTCAGTGAAAATAGTGCTGATCTGTTTTTAACTGTGACTGCCACACCAGCTATCCTGTAAATTTCGTTATTACGACTACTCCTGGATAGATGGTTGTATTGACATTGAGTTTTTAACTAAAAGTCTTCTTATTTTGTCAAGTTGGGCCTAAATGAAAATGGTACCCTTGAGAATCTTGTTATCACTACCTCTCCTTAATGAATGGTCATATGGATTTGGGGTTTTTGCAGCAAGACATTTTCACTGTTGGTTATAAATGGTGTCAGTCCTTCATCCAGTACTGCAGTCATGGTGGCTGTCTTGAAAGTCTTGTTATAGCTACATCTCCTAAACAGATGTTAATCAAAATATGGAGATTTCACTAAAATGATGTGTGGTTGGATTGTGAATGGATTTGTTTTTCAAATCTACTTTGTGGATCTATCTTAAGTATACCTTAACTGATACCACTGAAATAACTTTTCATTATATTTTCCCAGTAAATATTTATTTTTAGATTTTATCTAAACATTGCATATGGGGATATCTTGTCATTGTCTGAGATAAGTTCAATGATTTTCTATCCATGATACCAGATTGAATATCAAAGGCTTTGTTTAAGACTGTTGTGCTATACTTACAGGTATCTTGTGACCATGTTAACTTCAACATGTAAGAAAATGTTTTTTAACCAAATTTAGTATGTTGGAGGTTCTCAAGAATATCTCAGATGGTTTCAATAACTCAGCAGTTAAAAAAATAAAGAGCAGAAGAAATGGATTTGGAAATTCTTTTAGCTAGTAGAGTGTCAGTCCCTTGAAGGACTCTTCTTAATGGTTATTATTCATATGCAAATAAACATCCAGGCATTATTTAATTGTTCTCCTTAATGTAGATGGAAATATTGTATGATATTCCATTAAAGCAAATTATTTTCACTTTGTATTTCTATTCAACCCCAGGCACTCTGAGGCTTTGATAAAGCGGCTGGAACAGGCTGGACTTGGATACCATGTGGATGCTGACAAAACAACCGATAGACTGGGTAATTATGGAAAGATTCTGATTTATCTTGAATGTTTTCTATCATGTGAAAAAATATATAATTGTAAAATTTAGATACAAAGTTTGCTTCTTGTAAATTTACGACAGCATTATGGTAAATCATTGTATCCCCTAGGGGTGCTAGACTGAGAGTCAAAAATCTCCTTGGTGTCAAAACTGGGGGTCAGACTGAGTAAAAAACAAACTTTGGTATCAAAACTGGGGGACAAATTAAAAATTTGGGGGTCTCTGAAGTGCAAATGAGGTTAAAGGGAAACACTGTAAATGAAAGACTGGAATGTGCTCTAATGTGGTGTTCCACCTATCATGGGTCATGCATTATAGAGCTGTTGACAGTTATTTGTTAACACTTAAGGTTTCCCCAGCATATTGACTGCAGGTGTTATTGATGGTTACTGACTGTTTTAATATTTTCCTTTGGTATAAGCAGTTCAGCTAGTTTATTCTTTAGTGAGGCATTTGGGCACTTTAAAGTTTCCTTCCTATATCAAAGTTTATAAGTCTGGAATTTTTAAATAGAACTTTTGGTAATAGTACACATTGGTATGCATTTTGACCAAAATGTTTCAAAGAAATATTGTGTCAAAATTCAGACATTATTCAGATGAATAACAAAAGTGAAAAATGCATAAACTTTGTTTTTTAAATCATTCTGATCGAAGACTTAAATTTTTCAGCTGACCTGATTACCTGCCATATGGTGCAGTTCAGCATGTTGATAGCAAATCTTTCAGTCTCTCCAATATTGTATTCTACATTTTACATAATTTTAACTTTCTTTGCCAGTTTTATTTCTTATTTGTAGTACCTAGTTTTTCATCTGGATGATATAACCAATATTATGTTCAAATCCTTTTAAACTCTAATTCTTGGTACAGTGTAACATATTGATAGGAAACAACATGGGACCTTCAGCGTTACTCTATTCCATCCATAATTTATTTCATACAATCATATAATAATGGGTATGTTTAGCTACATGAATATGCAAATTCACTTACTAACCATATATTCATTGTATTTCTGTTTGTTCTAACCATGTTTTAAGGATTTTTTATTTATTACCTTTGTCTTTTATGTTATATACATTTAATATTTTATCTTGTACTTCATGTTGCTTTTATTGAGAAGAGTTTATCTTCCTGAAGTTTTCTGTAGTTCTTCATTTTTACATTTTTCAAATTTTTACTTTAGTTGGCACCATATAGCCATGATTGTGCTTAGGTGCATTAAAAGTTATACACACACACACACACACACACAAACACACACATGCATACATACATGTTTTAATGTTATATATTATATGGTAATATGTTATATAGTAGGTAATCCATTAAATTCCACATGTTTTATTTTTTCAATTTAATTTCTTTCTTCAAATACTGTAGAATTTAGTTGATCTAAAACCTCATTAATTAAGATCCTGCTTATCATTATGCCTCTACTACCACCTTACCACCTGATAGTTTGTTTGCTCTTGTTCCAAAGAATATCTTTACTAAAATGTTAGGACACTACCATAAAAGTTTCTGTTTCATATGCACAGGTCGTGTTCCTATGAGAAGATTGGTATACAGGGTACAACCACTACCACAGAGTTTGTTGCCCCTTGTATGGGACTTTGGACAATTGAATACACAGACTGAAGACCTTTACATCAGACAGATGGTCAGGAGATACGTAAGTACAAAGTAGGAACTACCATGGACAGATATGCTCTAGGCTTATAAGCTCTTGTAGTACCATTTGTCAACCAAATACACAGAATATGGCTCTTTACATCACTGTATTGTCACCACACTGTCACCCTATCTAAACAATGTCTAGTCTTGAACTAGTATGCAGAGAGTTCCAAAATAATGAACCTGCAATATATACTATAGTAAGAATAAAACTACACTTCCTTTCCCATGTACGACTAATTATTATATCTTTTTGTTACTGAATGAAAATGGAGCCAATCTGACCTCAAAAATGGTTGCCACAATGAACATATTGAAAATCTTGTCACAATTCTCATAATTGGCTGGTCATATCAATATTGGGTTGTCTTCTAATAGTGTCTAGTTTAAGATGAAAATGGTACAAAGTTTACAACCAGTATGGCTGCCATAGTGGCCAATTTAAATATCTTAGAATATCAGAGATGATTCGATGCTCTGCAGTAAAAAGGAAGAAATGGTAGTATATTAAATTCATGGTAATTCTTTTTGAACAGTAAAGCATTACTTCCCACTAGAGACTTGTTTTAGTTTAGCATTTAAGTTATTTCAGGCTGTTTGATAAGGCATTTGTATTCTGTGAACATCTTCTGGTTTTGTAAGGTTTTTACATGTAACAACTGTATAAATATTAATAATTAGTATTTGAAACAAAAACCATTTTTACATGTACTTAGCGACAAGAAATGTCACCACAAATATGATTTCATAACTGCTTAATTTCTTATGGCTATGACACTTTCAATCACAAATTTCCATCATGGTTGTATTTCTTTATCTTACATTTATGTTGTGATCATTTGATTACCTCAACTGGCCATAAAGCCATGCTCATGGCTTGGACTCGTGTCAGCATTCATTGTTTTATTCCATAGTCCATGCATAGAGACATTGTGGACAAATCATGAACAGACCAGACTTCCATCAATCTCTGTATTTACCAGACATTACCATCAATTCAAAGGTTTTGACCGGCACATACTGGGAGCATCCAGACATTGGTCATAGGATGTCCCAAATATTACCATATAAGTTTGTCTATGATTTGATTATATGTTGTTTACAGATTGTTCTTTGTCGAACAGTCAGTTATTGTGTCACTGAATAAACTTAAGTCAGAGGTAACAAGGTCTGCAAATAGTTCCTTTATCAGGCTGTCAATAGAGGTGTCAGTATAACTGCCTGAAAGTTTACAGCTCGCAGTTAGATGGTTAGATGGGGCTAGAGAAGGGTTACATAATCCTTTTAAGAACAATAGTATGGTAAATTAGAAGCTCAGCTTCTCACTAAAGATGTTTATTATTCTAAAGTTTGTTTTCAATTGGTAGATGAAACAGTAATCATAAATCATCAGTTGTAGTTCTAATGTTTTAGAGAGCTCTGCTACCATGTCAAGGCATAAGCATAATAAGGATGAAAATTTTAACACTTAGCCAGTGTTTGCAGACGAGATTTTTCATACATTACCATGTAGCAACATATTGATGGATTTTTGACATTACTAGAAGCTATGTACCTTGTAGAGAAACTCCCATCTTGGGCTTCTCAGCCTGTTATTTACAGTAACATGTAATGCGGTCACTTCAAAGGAATAGAACTAGAGTGTTCATCACATTACACTAGTTTAAGAGTCAACACAGTCAAGTGTATATGATTCCTTGTACAAATGTACATGATAGATTCCTGGACCATGTGATTTTGAACACATTGGCTGTGTTTGAGCCTTACACTTTCCTGCAGATGTTTAGGGACTTGCCACTGCTTGATAATGATCACATTGACACTTTGGTCGCTCATTACGGTCAACCAGGAGAGCACTGTGATGCAGTCATCGGTGCCAACAAAGTAACAAGTTGGGAATTCTGACAAAAATTGTATAAAAATTGTAGAGGACTGTCAGGAGATGAATTACTGACAAAACTTGTTTCAATGAACGAACAGTACCCAGATGTGATTCATTTTATAATAATTGTAACGGCAGTAGCTGGTAAAGGAAAGTGATATTTCTATTGGTCAGAATGTTACCACGTGATCAAAATGAATTGCGTTTATTTCTGTATGAACTGTGAGGAGAACTACTTTTCTAAGAATACACACTTCTATAAATAAATAGAGTCACGTGTACAGCAGAAGATAAACACTGCCAGTGAAGGCAGACACGAAGTAAGCATTAAAGGAAAAGAACATTATTACAATTTTTTAAAATAATAATTGAATAAATTTAATCTGAAAGACTAAAGTTACAGATATTTCTCATCTTTTATGAATAAAATCATTCTTTGTCAAAATTTGTGAAACATGGATTAAAATGTTTTAAGTGCACTAGGTCAAGGTCACCTGTATACTGTATACCTATCCAATGCTGAAACTGAAATGACAGAATTTGGAGACTTTTCTCTAACTCTGCCTGATCAGATAGATTTCATGCACAAAGATATTGAAAATTTTGA
>JAECUM010060937.1:0-28766 GCA_016617855.1 Megalonaias nervosa
CTCACCCCCAACTCCAAACAAATATAATTTACTATTTTTTTCATCACTTTTTTTGACCCCCTGGCCTAGAAAACCTCATGCGGCTTTTACGCCAAAGTAAGATATTTTGGTCATAAAATTTATGATAATTTCAGCTTTGTTTGGGTGTGGGGTCTCTGACGTGAAAACACTCGTTCATCTACTATTAGGAAATTATTTATAAAGTTTAGACAAAATTACCTAAAGAAAATTTTTAATTAAACATATAAAATCCTATATAATATAATGAACAGATACGACGAACTTTTTGACATGCTCAAAGGTTTTATCGAACCAGATAAAATTACTGTTGATGATATTGGTTATTTTCAGGAATATCTCGACAGTATTCACTATATTGTGATATTTAATGTAACTTCTGTAGAGAAACCCTACTGGATAAATATACTTTGTCACAGATTTTATTTATCTAGTGATTTTATTAAAACACATTTAGCTTCATTTTACTATGTAAAAACTGGAATTTTTTTCAGAAATAATAGATATTCAATTTATTAAGGATTTTATTAAAACTTCTAGATATGAGTTATATTTTCAAGTTCCAGAGGAAGAACTGGAATATATGGCTTTAATATTCAATCAAGAAGTCAAAAATGACTTTTTAAATAATCCAGGAGACTATTTAGATGATGAAGATGATGAAGACGATGATTAAAATCTAAATTAAGGTTAATATTTTTTTGTTGTTATTATAAGTTTAATAAATCTTTTGATAACATTTTTCATACTTACAGACTCTGATTGGCAATATGTCTATTAAAACGCTGTCTATTGCATGAAATTCGCGAAATAAATCGTCCATATCATATTTAACTCCGCGTAAGTAAGATCGAATCTGATTCAACAAATTTTTATATGTTACACTTGCTGTTTTACAAGCTGATTTTTTTGTCGCTAATGTTGGTTCAATACCTTTAAATATTGTTGATAAACTAACTCTAATTCCAGAGATAATCAATAAAAACGGATTTATCATTGTTCCGCTACAAATTATTCCAGATCCTGTCATTAACATTGGTAAATATGAAATTGCACTGATTAATCTTCCATAATATTTATAACATTTTTTTTTGTGCACCAAAACTTTTTATGATAATATTTATAATATTCTGTCAGCGCTTCAAGATCAGATTTTGGAATAGTTTCTGAAATATAATTAAAATCAATAATTTCCTTTTTCATTTTATTTATTTAAGATTTTATAAAATAGTAAATACTCTAGTTCCAGCAGAATTTTCAATAGCATTTCTAAAATCAACATTAGCATCGCTAGCTATAAAATTTTTGTATTTATTATAAACATCTAAAGTTGTGTCAGTATATTTTACATCTGTTAAAACTTCATTTTTCTTTAACCAACTATGTGAATAAAATTCATTAAAATCTTCACGTACTTGAAATAATAAAACATAATGTGAATCTACTACCAAGTATTTTTTTTTAATCTTTTCTTCTGTTTCATCAATATACCCAAGAACCAGAGCAGTTTCATCTAATGTAAAATTTTTAAGAATAAAATATTGTTTAAGAATTGCATACGCGGTCATGAAGTTTATTACAAATAATATACGCAAATTAATTTTTAATGGTATAATAAACCCTGGAAATAAATTATTAATTTGTTGTACTATGCTAGTATATGTGTCATCATAAAGTTTATCAATTTCGTTATAATAACCTCTTAAAGATAATTGTCTAGATCGTTGTAACATTGGTGGTAAATAATCAACCTCATCAACATCATAATACTCATCAATTTTTCGTTCAATTTGAACTAATTTAACTTCATCATTAAAATCTTTTTTTGAGTATTATCAAGCTCATTAAATTTATCACTAAAATCATCTATTATTTTTAGTGATTTATCAACAATTATTGGATCAAATTCTGGATGAGTTCGATTTTTTAATGAAATAATTGCATTTACATAAGCTTTTACAATTAGTTCTGCACTTATTGGTTTAACAATATCTAATATTGCTTTTTTATCATGATAATACATCCCAAGTTTTTGAAATATATCTCGTTTTTTAAATTTATCATTTAACTTTTTATTTATGTCTAATTTTTTTAATTTTATTTCAGATAATCTGATAGTTTATTATGTAAATTGGTTACTCGAGTTTCTTCTTGTAATCGCCCGCCATGAGCTTGCGCTTTTATTAGATTAGATTTATTTATAAGATCTGTATTTTCTGTATTATATTCGAGTAATATTGTTTAGAGTATTTTCAGTTCGATTTTGTTCATCTTTACAATCATCTGGATGAGTGTATTTACTAATAGCATCAAAATCTTTTATTGCATCTCCTAATTGTGATCCTCTCATTTTTAACACTAACACAAAATTAATCTCAGACTCTGATAATTTTTTTGATGGATCTTTAATAAATCTATCCAATTGTTTTTTCATCTGGTTAATTTTGTTTAGTGAATCTTTATTAGTATAATCTGCTGCAATAGCATCTTTTTTATCATTAAAATTATTGTTATTAAATTCCTTAACAACTGTTATAATTGGTGGATCGGACATTATTTATAGTATTATATTAAATCATCTAATGAAAATAATTGCCAGTAAGTTAGACCGGGTATAATTGGCTCAGATCTAGTAAAATACAATCTGTAATATTTATATTTGACAACAGTTGATGTTGAAAGAAAAATTTCTATTGGAATAATTCTGATCGGATAATTTGTTGCAGTATATAAAATTGACCAGCTAGTGTTATTATTTGATGCACTCAACTCCCAATCTATAAATCTTTCAGAACCACCAAGACGTCCTCGCACGATAAACTTCCATACTGCAACTGGTGATGGACATTCAATTTTAATCCAATAACTACTGTTAGATCCACCTAGAACTGCCCATTCGTTTGACATATCTTCAGGTACTGTAACATTATGTGGTTGATAGCTATTATTATACACAGATGATGCTGACATATTAAATCCACATTTAGATCCACTTGGCGGATAAGAGCAACGTGGAATAAGTCTAGCATTATTTTTAGCATACATTTTTTCCGCCAGATGCAAGTGAGTCAACATAAGCTTGATTTACTAAATCGATTGCTACAGTTGGAACATATGCTGATATTATTCTATTTAATCCCATATCTATCATCCCCTGCATTAAACCGCCAGCGCGTGGCAAATAATTAACTGAAATATATGTGACATTATTTGGTATCGCAGTATTTGCATTATCTACATATTTTTTATTTGTTAAATCAGCATTATTAGCTGAAATATAAGATGATGTTATTTTATTATTTCCCATATTTAACGTGCCGGTCATCGTGTCACCAACTTTTTTAACAAAATTATCTTTAACAAATTTAACGTTTGTTAAACGACCATCGTCAGTCAACGCTGTATTATCAAGTTGAGTATTAAACACAACAAATCCCCCCCTCCCCATATCAATAGATCCTGTCATAAATCCACCAGCTAAATGTAAATAGGCTGTAAGTGCTCCACGTAACTGTGCATTACTAATAGCATCTGTATCATCAGCTGGAGGTGAATTTATTGATAAACCTGTTATTTTTGCATTATTTGACATTGTAATATTGCCAGTAACTGTTCCGCCAGTTTTATCAAGTTTCTTTTTATCTCCTACATAAATTAGTTGTGAATAACTTACAGCTTGTGATTTAATTGGATTTGGAGATGGATATACAGTTTCTAAACCTATTATAATCTTACCTGACTTACTGATATTACCAACAACTACTCCACCAGTTTTATCAAGCTTGGTGTCGCTAATATAGAACAACTGAAATAAACTTACAGCTTGAGATTGATCAGAATTTGGAGATGGATATACAGTTCTAGACCTAATATTTTCTTACCTGATATACTGATATTACCTGTAACAACTCCACCGGTTTTATCAAGTTTAATATCGTTGACGTACATTAACTGCAATAAACTTACAGCTTGTGATTGATCAGAATTTGGTGGTGGATATGCAGTTTCTAAATTTATTTATTTTCTTACCTGATATATTTATATCGCCAGTAACAATTCCGCCAGTTTTATTAAGCTTAATATCGTCAACAGGTTTTAACTGCAAATAACTTACAGCTTGCGAGCTAACTAAATTTGGTGGTGGATATGCAGTTTCTAAATTTATTATTTTCTTACCTGACATATTAATATCGCCATTAACAAATCCACCGGTTTTATCAAGCTTGATATCATCAATATACATCAACTGCAAATAACTTACAGCTTGAGATTGATCTGAACCTGGAGATTGATATGAAGTTTCTAGACCTATTATTTTCTTACCTGACATATTGATATTGCCAGTAACAACGCCGCCAGTTTTATCTAATTTTTCATCATCTACAGTTTTTAATTGTAAATAACTTACAGCTTGTGTATTTACAACATTAATTGGTGGATATTCTGTTTCTAAATCTAGAATTCTCTGATTTGACATTGATAAGTTGCCCGTCATCGTGTCGACGGGTATTTTTCAAATAACCTGATAGATCAACATTGCCATTTGTTACTACCGTCTCTGGGACAGAACCATTTAATGACGTTCCAAATTTTGTATAGTAACTCATTATTTTTCTTGATTTATAAAAATATATAACACAAAAATAATAGATGTCAATATTAAATTTTGATACTGAACGATTAGTAAAACACAAACATAACAATGAACTTCCAGATTGTCATTATCTTATTGTTGGTTGAACTGGATCGGGAAAAACAAATTTACTGATGAATTTACTTCTCGGAGATAACTTTAACTGCGACCGGGTATATATTTACACAATTAATCTACAACAAGATAAATATGAGCTACTAAATGAATATAACGATAAAATGCGTGATGATCTTGATGTTGGTGAAGATTTTTTTAATAATTAAGCAACCTGAAGATTTAATTCCAGTAAATAAACTTGACTCAACTGAACACAAAATAGTTGTTTTTGATGATATTCCACTAAACAATGAAGAAATTAATAAAAAAAGATTTTTTTTCATTGTCGAGAAATAAAAAATGTAATTCTATTTATCTCGCGCAAGGTTTTTACAATGTTGATAGATTTCTTAGGCGAAATACGGGTTGTTTTATATTATTTCCAGGACTAGAAAATGTTGATGTGCAAAATATTGCAAACGAGCAATATGGAGACATAACAAAAGATAAATGTATCGAACTTTATCACAAGGCGACTAAAGATAAATACAATTTCTTTTTATTCGATAAACTTGCACGAGATTCAACAAAAATGTTTAGGTGCTGTATCAGTAACTATCTACAATAAATTTTATAAACTATAAAATTTATAGAGAGAATATGGAAAAAGAAAGAAAACGTCAAAAGTATCTTGACTCACTAAAAAACTTTGTTAAATCAAAAGCTGAATTTAAAAAGAAAGTACAAGAAGTTCGTCGTGGACAAATAGCTGCTGAAGAAGAAACTGCCAAAACTTTTAAATCTGTCACAGAAGCTTTGACTGAAAACAGCCAGAAGATAAACCATTGTCGGCGGAGGAACTTAAAAAATGCAAGAAAAGGGTTTATTAGGTCTAGTTAAAGAACAACAAGAAGCTGCGGCGGGGAAAATTATTGCAAGATCTGCAGGAGAAACTAAAAAATTAGCAGATGCACTTACAGCTAATATTGCTGATCCAGCTGCTAGACGAGTTGAAATAAATCGACTGATTAATAACCCACTTTTACTTTAGCAAAGATTATCAGCTTTAAATACACAAAAATTTAGAGAGATGTTAGGTACATTAACAACAGAATTAGATGATATTAAAGAGGAGCAAAAACGTGTTGGAGAATTAACAGTAAGATTTATGACGATTGAAGAGCAAAAAACAATTTTAAAAAAAGAAGTAAATAGTCAAATAACAGATGGTGAATATCATGAATTTGTAAAAGAAAATGACATAAATGCTATTGATGAGATAAGGTCATGGGCAGATGATAGATATAATAAACTTATTGAAACGCTGCAAATATTTAAAGATGATGGTAAAACTGTTGAGGCTGAATCTAATAAAACTATAAAAGCTGATGATTTACTAGGGTTTCATGATAGAATGAGAAAAATGATTATCTCTGAATTATTTAATGCTACAGCAGTAGCATTTAAAACGAGAGAACCACCTTACACTAAGAAGTATAAATTTCATGAAAAATTTGAATAAGTAGATGAAAATCGTGTAAAAACGTTTAGAAAAGCTGGACAAGCTGCAGCAGCTGCAACAGCTGAGAAAACTGGAACTGGAGAAAAAATATTTACATCAACTAGTGAAATGATTGGCAAATTAATGTTGTTAATGTCATCAAAAGAGGCTGGCAATGAAGGTTCTGAAATTGACAATGAAATTATAGATATACTCGATAATTTAAGATCGAGTGGATTATTAACATCAGATGAATATAAAACTTTACATAACGATTTAATCACATAATTGTGTGACAATTTTTTTATAAACAATACAAAATTATAGATGTCGACAACATTATTGCTAGACTCATCACAAACAACTAAAGACAGCGCAAATTTTTCTGTTAATTATATTCCTCCGATACAACTTAATCCAGATTTACAATATGAAATTGGATTAATTTCTTGTACAGCATGGCACTCTATGGCAAATGTAAAAACTGATATTAATGATGATTTTACGTTTCAAGAACAAGCGCCTACAGCGCCGTGGAAAACATTTAAACTACCACAAGGAGCTTACAATGTAACAGATTTAAATAAAATAATAACGGAACTTATAAAAAGAAAATAATGGCGACGCAGGTAATTTTGAGCTTACACCAAATTACAATACACTGCGCGCTAGAATAACGCTGAAAAATAATATATTATTCAATTTTTCAACAGCAACAAGTATTTCATCATTATTAGGGTTTACTCGCAAACAATATGGTTCTGCTACAGAACAAACAATAATATACGACGGCGATCTACCAGTAAATATAACAGATGTAAATACAATCTTAATAAACTGTTCTATCGCACCAGGATCTTATTCTGCTCGTGGGAGTCAAGGACAAACGATATACAACTTCTCGCCAGATGTTCCGCCAGGTTCGCTGATGCAATTTAATCCCCGACAAGTTATTTATTATCCGCTTAATGTTGAAAATCAAATCAATGAAATTAATATGAAATTGACAGATCAGTCTGGGCGACAACATGATCTTAACAATGAGATTGTAACATAATATTTACATTTACAATCTTTTTAGCCATATTTTTTATAAAAAAAATATTTTGTAAACAAATATAGAATAGAAGATGAATTACAAAAGAAAAATTTACAGAAGAAAAAATGTTGGTGGATTTTTTTGGAAACATATTTACTAAAATTGTAGAAAATATGCAGGGAATCGCTCATAAAGTTGCTCACATCGCACTAGACGCGAGTAAAGCTTTTGCAACGGGAGCGGCATCTGCAGCTGGAACTGCTGTAAGACAAAAGATTGCTGACAAAATAAAAGGTGCGCCGTCAGCTGCTGAAATTAAACAGGTTATTTCAGAAATTGCCCCAACAGAAGATACTAAACGTGCAATGATAGCAACGACAAAAAAGCTCTTATCGCCAAAAGGTGAAAAAATTATGCAAAAACTATGTCGCCGCAGTAACAATTTTTTGTGTAAATAAATAAAAAAAGGATGTCGGTTAAAAATTATCTCGACCTGACAGAACAATACGATACTGATGGTGTAGTAACAGAATTTGAATGTGTTGAATATCTCGATGAAAATTCATACGAGCCAAATAAAACTGGAGTAAGAACATTTAATACGCGAGATGATGTATTTCTTTTGCCACATAAAGCAATGTTTTAGGTTCTTGGGCGAATTATAACAGCAGCAGATCCACCCATCGCAGTTGCAGATAACGCAGATATTGCACTTCTTAATAACGGTTGGATCTTATTTAGGAGCGCACGTTATTTACTATCTAATCAAACTATAGAAGATATTTCAATGCACTTGCCAATTGCAAGTACGATATTGAATGTTGTTTCATTCAGCGACGATTATTCCAGATCTGTTGCAACCAATATGATGTGGTGTAAAGATACTGCATTGGGAACTGCTAGCTCTGGCGCATTTATTGCTAGGGGATTTCCTATAGCACATGGGGCTGATGAAGCTGCAGATCTTGTAATTGTAAGAGATTTTTTTATTGCTAATGCTGTAAAATTCATTATAGCACAACCAGCTGCTGCCGCAGCTATAGCCCCTGTAAGACTTTTATTAATAGCGGCTTATAATAATTCTGGTATGACACCACCAGCGGCAGCTGCAACTGCAGTCCAGATGATAGATTATATGAACAGTTACATGATTAATGCACGTAACATAACTTACAACGAAGGTTTTAATGAACGAAAAACTTTTGCGGCTCGATCTAAACAAATTACAATGATGTTGCCGCTAAACACAATATTTGGATTTTGTCGAGATTATAATAAGGTATTTCGTGGCGTTAAACACACTTTAATACTTGACAGAGCAGAACAAAAGTTGATATTGCTCGGGAACGACAAGATTTATTCACTGTAAATTTGTACAGCATTTTATATCACAGTATTGTCCTGGAAACCGGTACAGTCATTGCTTTTAACATGAAAATCTTTTCTAACAATCTTTTATTCTCGTTGTTTATTCAGTTTTTAAAACTCTGTTTTGCATGAAAGTTTGCTTCATTTTTAAAACTCTGCCAAAGGAAACAACATATTCTTGTTGGATTATATGCAAAAGGAAACTGTGAACTTTAGCTCTCGCATTTACTTAGCAGTAAAGGGGGATTATATATTGCACACTCTCTCTCTAATCCATGTGTGTGTGTGTGTGTGTGTGTGTGTGTGTGTGTGTGTGTGTGTGTGTGTTAGTTGCACGATGAAAAATATAATGTAACTTTGTTACCCAAATTCACGCAGCATTGTTATCTGGTGCATCTTATTAATCTCTACATAGACATCTTTCGAATCGAACTCTTAACAGATATAAAGAAAACAACCTTAATAGGAGCAGTTAAAAACAAACAAGAACAATGAAACATTTGCCTCTATTATGTTTTGAAGGCGATGGCAAAATCTAATAAATGGATTCTTTCATTTCCAGAAATCACTAATATTCAATATGAAACAGCTGTATTTTTATTGGAATTGCGTAGTTTCTGTTTGTATATGTTGGCAAAATGTGGTACAGAAAACTTCATGGACATATTCTGTAATAAAATGTTGTTTTCTTATTGTTTGCTAAGCAACATGATCCCGGGGTTGGTAGTATTCATGCATGAGCTCGACGAGGACAATACTTGAGTGAAATCTGTAAAATATCCCAACGGGAAATACGATTCTCATAACATTACTCCAGAGAGACTTGTAATCGTCGTCAAAAAACCAAGAACCACACATATTAGCGCGTCTAAAGCAATTCCAAATCCAGAAAGTCATATTGGCTGTTAGCATGGTTAATAACAGCAGCCAGAAATTACGTCTGCGAGTGTCACCTAGGACCTGCAGGGATTTCCGTTTCCGCCGTAGCTGCAACAATATTTTGATTTGCACAAGATTAAACGTGGGTCCAGATATTTTGTTTAGTACTTCTAACCAAGTATAAAAGGAAACATTTTTGTCTGGCTGGCTGTCCGCAACTTTTCCTCTCACCAATATGAATAGGTCTGGAATTGCCAGAATGATGAAATAGGCATTGAAGATGATTACACAGATCAGAAGAAGCATCTCCTCCGGCTGAAGAGGAATGAATATTTTCAGGTCTTCCAGTTTCCTCACGTACCTGAAGTATATAATACACTCTACCACAATGAGAATGAGCTCAGCTAACAGTAATGGAATCTGAGTTTTGAAGTCGGATTCATCATTTTCACAAAGTGTCAGCCATATGAATACTTGAGCAACCAGAAATGTGTTTAGGACTATGAAAAACATTGTTGGCTTTTTAAAAGTTTCTCGATAGAGTACACTGCACAGATGCTTGGCCCAACATGGACGGTCGGTACCAATGCTGATTTCGTGAAACGTCTCAAAAGGTTCTACGGAACCTGATCCAGAATCCACACCAAACGATTGAGCGCTGTTAGTGGTAGTGTTGAACTGCTCGACATTGAAGGAACAGGAGTCTTCAACATTTGACGTACAGGATCCCAAAGGGTAGGTTTCGAAGACAGATACGCTGCCATACCCTTGGCCTCGGACTTGGCAATGGCACTGACCACGATTGTCTTTCTTATGTGGTATGACCTCTACCCAAAAAGCAGTGGCCAACAGGCAGAATTCTATGTCAAACGGATGAAGATAAAACCAGCTCTTTGGAAATTGTGTCCATAGAATTTCTTCTTGAATTAATTCGTATCCTACTGCAGTGTTTGAAGTGATAGCGAGGGCTATGGTTGCGTAAAATAACCTGGACAAGTGAAAGAATCTATCAGCACTTATATCTGAAAATATTCGGATGAAAAAATACTCAGAAAATAGGACGATCTGACAGATTGCAAATGTCAACACTGCTACAGCGAGTGCGACAAAAATTGAGTTTTTTTCTATTCCAGAATTGTACAAATCCATTTCCAAAGAAATCTTCTTGCCATACCGTACACTTGCAAGAGCTCCGATAATTACTGTCAGAGCAAGTTTCCATGTGTGATGAAATGAGCAACGAAGGCGCGCACGTATTGGGACTCCCCGAAGTTTGATGCTTGCGCGATAACGTGACCTTAACATAGTCACAATGAGGTATAAACAGCACAAACTGGTAACTCCAATCAGAATAATTATCATAGTTTCGGAGACCTGAAATGGAATGGTCTTAAAGTCTTCTTGGTCAAAATCCAGCGCCACAGTAATGGTAAAGTAGACGAAGAACGCCAGTACGATGAGAGCGAAGTTGTCCACACTCAGTGCATTGAAGTGTATGGCTTCCGTACGCGATACTAAAAAATAAGAAACATTGATAGTTTTCTTTGCTGATGATTATTGGTTTTATGGGCATACGTAAATATTTCTAAAATATCTGAAAAGAAAATGGATCTTCTACTAAAGGAACATCGTGAAGTAATTACTATTACGACTATATGGTCTTAAACTATTTAACAGACACGATCGAAAACCAACAGGTTTTGTAAAATTCAATAAAGAATATATTTTCATAGAATACAAAGTGAACATTTAAAAAGAATTTATAGTACTGGGAAAAAAATTCCCAAAAGTACTAAACGTTATATCACAAGCCCACACATATGAAGTTCCAACTAGTGGTATCCCAAATAAATTCCAATATTGAATGTGTTTTGATGTGTCTGTATTCTTGAACGTGCTAATGTGCCAATAGCTTGAAGCGTGGCGGTCTGCTAACAGTCTTTTGATGTATCACAAAATAATATAATCCAAAATGTTCTTGTCTGAATTCACTATAATTCCAAACTAATGTTTCTCTCCAAGTATATTATGGTGTACTTTGTAATTCCATTGAATAATAATTTTAATAAATAGATCCACCGAGATTATAAACTGACGTAACAATAAGACTAATTCTGCTTCAGATGTTAAAGCAAGAATGAGTAACTTATAGGTAAACAAGATTATATACCTCTGTATTTGACCAAAGTCGCAATTACCATTTTCTGAAAATATCCTATCAACTATAAGGAAACTTCAATTATGAAAGTTTCTAAGGTCAGAATGAAGACTTTATCTTTAACTCAAATGGAGGGAAATATGTGTTCTATTAATAATGATCTGGATATTTAATCCCCGCAACAATCATAGAGAAATATCAAGCTATGTAACATAAATGTTACTGATCAGGTGCACCAATAACTTAATTTTGGACGAGGTCAAGTACAAAATACAGTTGTACATAGCATATAAACATTAAGAAAAGCCAACAAACAATAGAAAATAATTAAACACAAATATATTACAAATTTAAAAAAAGAAACAAAATAAAAAAAAAAAATAAGAAAAGACTATCTTCAATCCGAATATTTTCCATTAGAAATATGGCTGGGTCAACAAGATAAACAAGCTATGTGTGTCTTGACGAAAAAATATTTTTCACGGTCTCATAACTTCGAATTTGCCAAATAATGCCGAATAGACTGTGTTCACAAGTGAAATGATAATCTTACATGTATGGGGTTTCATACCGAGCAAATCAAACACCTGCGTGAGCATGGCTTGAAGTTCATTGTTGACCCTATTTCAAAGAAACCTCAAGCAACAGTCGTTGTCTACGGGTAATTTGGTCTAACTATCTAACGACCACACATCACGAAACTCTAGTTTCACACTTGCATGGATTATATTGTTTCACATTTGTATGGCTTATTAGTACGTGTTTCCAAGCCGAATAGTAGTACTTTACGCCATGCAATAGAAAATTCGACAAAACACTCAATATAAAGAGTTATTTTTATCTGATATTACTAAAAACACACACGCCTAAAAATATCCAGATAATTCTGTTTAGAAATTAGGGAGGACCCATTTTACGAAACTAATCTATACTATCATAAAATCTCCTGAATATTGTATACTATGACGTCTGCTTCTTGAAAAAGTTTAAAAGCTCGCATTTTTCATGTGTGTCATTTCTACCTATTGTTTACACGTTTGACCCTAATTCTGAAAAAAAAAAATCCGAGAAGTACTGCGCGTAGTAAACGGTACAATGAACATTAGTGATGATATAATAATATTTTCGGGAAATCCCTCTAAAAACATGACACAAATCTCGAAGCAGTTCTGCAAAGGCATCATGTGAAAAACTTTAAACAGACGCAAATGTGAGTTTGGAGTTACCAAAATGTCGTTCTATGGGTATGTGTTCTTAGAATCAGGATTGTCGGCTGATCCTGAAAATGAAACAGCAATTTAAAACGTCGAAAGGCTGAGAAATCAAACTGTAGTTATGACTTCGAGTGAATGACTTATTACCTTTCGGGGTTCTTGGAGAATTACCCCCTACAATAACAGAACCCATCAGAGGACTGACGCTTTTCGAATGGACCAGGGAACAAGACAATGCATTTGTCTCATTGAAGGCGTCAATGGCGAGCTGTAAATGCTATGCGTGTTAGTTGATGTGCTCGTGCGTGTCATTTTTGTCAGTCCACCCTCTAAATCATTGTTATATTAATAATGATTGGTGAAGTTCACTCAGCTAGACTAGCTTGAGAGCGACTAGAAGCAATCAAGAAATATCTACCTGTCCACGATTCTGTCAGACAAAAATTACAAGCGCGTCAGCAGACACAAGAAGAATTTGCAGAAGGCGCAGAACAATTATTTAAACCAATTACTGAACCAACAAAGAAAATTGTTCCAGCAACTGAGGCAACACAAAAAGCTCTTTAAACATTGCCTGCCGATATTACTGGGCGTCTTCGACCCCCTCGACCACCACCCAGGCAACTTCCTCAACCACTACCTGAAATTCAACCACAACCTGAACCACCAAAAATCAAAACCAAAATAGCAGATAAGTTCAAGCCTGAAGGTATTGCCGCTACCAAAGACCCCAAAAAATTACTAGATATCGCCCCGTATGGATATTATCAAAGAGAAAAATACGTGAAACCTGAATATATTAATACTCTGAAAGCTGTCGATTGGGTCAAGGATATATATCGTGTCGCTACTGATACTCCGCAGATCAGATCTGAGGAAGATGTTAATCAGTTTGATATTTTTAACCAGGCAGTGAAAGAGCATATTGAACAAGACAAGCAAGCAAGAAAACAAAAAGAAGAGGAAATGAAAAAGCAAAAGCAGAAAGGAAATCAAGGAAGAAAAAAACAGTGGAAACAACAGGTGAGGAAGAAGAATGGCAGGATACCCCGGGTGCCACTGGAAGTGGTATTAATACAAGTACAACTGGAAGTGGTCTTGTTACTTGTCCTAACAACGTCCTTGCTGACGTGGACAGATTAGAAATTTTATTTGGTGGAAAACGAGCCGGTAATAATTCTCCAGAAATCATTAATGAAGCAGCTGCTATTTGTCAACGATTATTTACAGGTGGGATCATGGATATTGGCGTATATCGGTCTCTCATTAATGAAATCACCGATGATTATCACAGTGATTAAACAGTTAGATATAATTATTATAATAGATGATCATACACGCTGCTCAACGTGGACCAACTATGGTCAGGGTGGTAAATTCAAGATTACCTGTATACAAGACATTTTACGGAGATGGATTTGGTGATGTTGTTCAGGGTTTATTTAGAAGGATAGCCCCAAAAGCAATACCGATTGTAAAGCAACTCGGAATGAAAGCTATTGACGTTGTTCGTGAAAAAGGTATTAGTGCTGCCGGCGACGTCGCCAGCAAAGCATTCTCTGCAATCAAGGATAGACTAGCACGATTAATACGACGAAAACCTCAGCCAGTAAAATTACCCAGCACTGAAGTGATGCCTGCAAGTGTTAGTAAAATAATAAATCAAGCCGCAAATCAAAAACTAACAGAGTTAGCCGATGAAAAGGAAACAAATATAACCGCTAGTCTGATGGCAGGAAGTGATCTTCGTATTAGACGATGACCAATAACATAAACATGTTCAAACGCATATCTGATCCCGCATTTGACATGGAAGCGCCAGTTCTCAAAGATGAATCGGTACGTGATTATCAATATTATTCTTGCGACGCACGACAGCCAAATCAGCGTAGACGAATCGAATTACAAGTTCAAGATACAAGTAGATATTTCTTACCCGCTGAAGCATTTATTGAAGTAGAAGGTGAAATTTTAAAAACAGATAATACTGAATACGGAGCTGATATTAGTGTTGGTTTTGTTAATAATGGCATCATGGCGTTGTTTGACAGTGCCACGTACATGATCGACGGAAGAAATATTGAATCGATTCAAAAAGATGTTGACGTTGCCACAACAATACTTGGTCTAGCAAGATACAGCGACAATTATTCAAGATCAGCTGGTCTATCAGTGATGTTTACCAAGGATACTTCTAATCATCCTGAATACAACCAGTATGAAATAGGACAACCAAGAAACTTTGCTAGAAATGCCAACGTGGATGTGCAAAGTATGATTATTAATGTCGATCCAGATTTCAACTTAGGATTTAAATCACGTCGAACAATGTTGCAGGGTGGCAGCAGAAGATTTTCTTGCGCGATTCCACTATCACATATTTTTGGATTCTGCAGACACGTTAGAAAAATTATTTTCGGAGCCAAACATACACTTGTACTCGTACGAAAAGCAACCGACGATGATGCAATATGGCTACCCGCCGGTGATGCTGGTAAGATAATTTTAACAAAGCTTTCATTGTGGATGCCAGTAATGACTCCAGCGATATCTGAAGAAGATCGGTTACTCACTTTCGTGGGCAGCGGCGGCAAATCGACGCTATCATGGTTAACAACAACCACAGATGCTGTTCAAAGCACAATTAATGGTTTATTTATATGGCAGATAGCATCACAACAGGGTATCTTTGCGCCGCGACATATATTCGTTATGCTTCAAGATGCTGCACGAGTAAATGATCAAACGCGTAGTATAATGATATTTGACAAACTCGGTGTTTCCGAGGTTTCATTGAGAATAAACGGACATCAAGAACCATCGGAGGATGTTCTGTTGAATTTTGAACAAACTCATATGGCGCGTGCGTATCATCGTCTGATGACGTTTATGGGACGTGATCAAAATATTGATACTGGTTTACAAATATCACAGTGGGATTTTACAACGCTGTATCCAATCTATTACTTTTCACTGGAACACTTGGATTTGTTTAGACAGTCCGTCGTTGACATACATTTTCGAGCTCGTGTTAACAGAGATGCTCCAGGCTGTTGAGCTATTCCTAATTACAGAGCAATCGCCGTTATACTCAGCGATAAAACAATGCTACTTGAAGGTGTTGGTGGTCGCATGAGAGTCGTTGATGCTCCAGTAGAAAATATGCAAGCGTTAATTTAGAAGTCAAATATATATATATATATATATCATAAATGTCATATCATCATGTTAGTGTCAGTCTGACCCCGGGTCAGATTAAAAGACTTCAGTCAAGTCAGCAAAGCGATGTGGAATAAAAATATTATTAAAACAAGAACAAATCGCAGGTGGCCAAAACAAATTATCTCTGACAGAACGCCAGTTCAAACATTTCAATGAAGCCAAGCAATCAAAGAAAGCTATACGAGTAAATCTTTCTGGGGGGTGTTATCAGTGACATCGTTAAGACAGGTAGTATATTTCTACTTCTTGCAGCTATCCCAGCGTTAATAGCTGCTGCCGCTCCACTGTTGCAAAAGCTGCAGCGTTAGGTGCAGTTGGAACCGCTGCTGGAATGACATTAAACAAAGCAACAGGAAAAGGAATTATACACGCAGAAAACTTAAAAAAAAAATCACGGGCAAAACAACACGGAAGACGTCTAAGAGCACCAAACGTGCCACAGCCGGGCCGTCTAAGATTATCAGGCCCAGTATACGGTCGTGGTCTGAGACTTCCAGGGTCTCGATACGGAAAAGGATTAAGACTTCCAGGGACTCGTTGATTTTTCCGATGTCTAATTTTGATTTACTGGATGCTGCTAAGCAACAAAATATAAAGAATTTCAGAGGTGTTTTTATGCGTGATCAATTACCGAAAAATCCAAATCTGATTGAAACAGGTATTATTAATCTCGATAAAAGCTCTGGTCGTGGCACTCACTGGGTTGCGTATGCAATTGATCCACGGGGTATTGTTTATTTCGATTCGTACGGACTGACACCACCAAAAGAATTTTTAAAATATATCGACAGACTTCAGAGTATTCCACTGTGGTATTCAACGCTACCAACACAAAAAATAACCGACCCGCCGATATGTGGCCGTGAAGCACTAGCAGTACTTGATGCTGTATCAAGATCAGCGAAACCATCTCATAAGGCTGTACACGAATATACGAGTGCCATGACAGCGTCATGGATTTAAATAATCACTAATCATATAATGGTAGATATTTACGGAAGATCAACTAAAACTAAAAAAATCCAACAAGAACCAGGTGAAGACTTATTCAAGCGAGTAACAAAACAGATCAATGATGAATTATCTGACATGCTCAATCTTGCCAACGTTGATCCAAACGAACTTGTTGTATTTCAAAACCGTGAAGGAAAACTGAAGACGAGTAATATTTCAATCAACGATATTATTATTCGTAATCGATTATCGCCAGAAGGTCTTATTGCTGTATACGACAAAGAGGGAAAACTTGTTCCTAGTGTTGTTAGTCCGTCGTCGATCCGAGATAGTATAAGTGAACGAGTGTTAAAAGCTGGTGATATAATGAACGGCGTCATTAACATGAATAGCAATAAAATTATTAATGTAGGAGAACCGACGGATAATCTCGACGCTGCAACGAAGAAATATATAGACGATAAGGAAATTCCAGTAACAACTTCGTTGTCGACGATCAATGATGGAATGACCGCATTTAGAACTGAATTTTTTAATCATGTACAACTGTTTATGAACTTTCGCAGAAACGTGAACAGAACCACTAATGAATTTTTTTGAAGTCCACCAACCGTTGATATTAAACTCGCAGACGTTAACATGAAACTCAACGATATTGTCAGTGGAATTCCTAATATCGTTCAAAAAACTAATCTCGTTAAAATTCCACACGGACAAATTAACAATATAGTGCACACAGTAGCATCAGGATCGGCTACGTGGACACCACAAAATGATAAAATTAGACATACAGCAGAAGTAACTGGCGTTTACAGGCTGTCCGTATTCAGTAAAGAAAAATTTAGGATATTTACAACATTTCCATGGCGTCATTCAATCGATGCTTTTTCTGGAATTGTGTCTGTAGTGTTAAATAAACATGCCGAAGAAGAATTTATACTGGAATCATCTGATAAAAAATTAACCTCGGCGTCTTACTGGTGGTGTCTGGAATTTGTAGCTGAAACACCTCAGTTAATTACTCAGTAAATTATAATGATAGACGTTCAGCGATACAGATACAATATCAAGAAACGACATGGCAGAATAAACTAAAAACCATCATCGATGATTATACAGCAAAAATAAAAAAATATCGTAGACGTGCGGTTGTCGTCGATATCATCGTTTACTCGGTTGCCGCGATCGGCGCTGGAACCGGCGTAGTATTATCAACGTTGACGATGACAGCACCGATCGTTGTAACAATCATTGTTTCATCGTCAACCACTATCGCTGGAATATTTAATATTATCGCGAAAAAGATAAATACGTGTACGAATGAAAAATTGAACGAGTACACGGTGAAATTACACACTGCAACTGTAGCATATTCCAAATTATCGTCGATGATTTCTTCGTCGCTCGACGACGGAATAATATCTGATGAAGAATTCAGTACTATAATAAGGATATACAATGAAGTATTTACCACGGGTTATTCGATCACGGAAATAAATAATTTAGAGCAACAATAATATAATAATGGCCCAATCAAGGGAATTATTACAACAGATCGTCACTAACACTGCTCCGGTAAAAACCACAATGATATCGGCGAGTTCAACTAATCCTGAATTCAGTATTAATTTTCCGACTGCAATACCAGCAAAAGAAATTGCATTAGCGCAATTACGGGTTTATTATAGTTGGCCAAATATTAGGTCAAAATCATTCGGTGGACTACAACCGAATAATTCATAAGTATTTGCAAATAAAAACAAACCCGATGGAACTCCTGATTGGCAAGTAGTTAGTATTCCAACGGGCAGTTATGAAACAGAATAGATCAATGAAGAATTCCAACGCAGAATTAAATCCATTACAGGAAAAGAATCAAAGATTGCCATTACTGTTCACGAACCAACGCTGTCATCGGCCGTTGAAATATTATCTCCGGAATACGCTGTGGACATTTATCAGTCTTCGATCAGGTCAGTGCTAGGATGGCCTGAAATTGAGCCTAGCGTTAACGGTCCACCAAAACCACACCAAGATGAATTTTATACCAAAGAAAGATATTATTCAAAACATTTCAGTTATGAAAAGCCGCTACGACAATACACCGATGATCATGGACAGGTTTTAATTAATATAACATATGATAAAGAAAAACGTTACGGCGAAACAAGGTTTCTTGCTGAAGAACTCAGTGAAGGATTACCCGTTGATAGAATTTTTTTAAAATCTTATTCGAGCGATATCAGATCTGAACATGCAAGATTTCTCAATGATCTAAAAAATTTATTTTCAAGTATTATCGCGTACTACAGCGAGGAAACAAAACAACAAATCATCGAAACAATAAAGATATTGAATACAATTGCGGATCATATTCAAGATGCCAATGGAGAAATTATATCTTTCTTCGTTAATGTAGGATCACAGCAAGTTACCAAACATTTTAATATAACTGATCAACAATTACAAAAATTTACATTTCCCGGATTTGACAATACTGAACTAATAAAATCAGTCAATGATGTATTCAGTGAAAACTTTCCAAAAATTTTAGAATCATGGAGAAAAATAGCACCACCAGCAAGTATTCTCCGATACCACAACAATCCATACGGTGAAGGTCGTCATGTCTCGCCGGGCATCGTTAATATCACATCAACGATCGCTGTCAATCTAGTATGCGATGCCGTCGACGGCAGTTATCAAGTTGACACTGAAAAATCCAACCAGGCCCAACAAGGATACATTCTGTATTCATTTACCCCTCAAGTCTCACCAGGCGATTTCATTGTATCAGAACCAATCAACGTTGTTTATCTAAAATGTCATAATCCATTCTTATCGCGGATACATTTCAAACTTACTGACCAGTCTGGCCACTTGTTGGACCTTAGGTCAGAAATATTAAATATAAACTTGTATATACGTTCGCCGTAACGAAGTTACGGAAAACACCAAGCAAAAAAAAAAACTTTGTCTGAATTTGATAACTGATCGGTACATTTTCATAATAATATATAATGAATGCACCGATCCGTTATTAACGATAACGGTCTCAGATTCGCTAAATAACCGTTCTATGAAAACTACCGCTGGAATAATTTTTCAACGTCTCCACCTCGTGATACACATAAAGCAAGATAATTCTGTCAAGTAAAACACCAAGCAAAAAAAAATCTATCAAATAATTATTTTTTTTTTTATCCCGTGATTTTATCAGGATCAGAAATGAATTACACAACACTATTAGTTTCGTTGTCAACGTCACTATGGTCACTTTCACTATGATTAGAGTCACACTCGTCCTTATCTTTAGCCAGTAACTCTTCCGCAACTTCATTCAATGACTCCGTCATCGATATAATATCTCTCAACTGTTTTATACGAGCGTGTACAATTATTTTCGTTTCGTATTCGTGAGATAATTCTGACCTAACCTTTTCGATTGAACGTGAAAGAGGAACAAATAATTTCACTTGCGTATCCGTGATTGCTGCCAGTGATCGTAACATCGCCTGTTGGATTAACTTTATGAATCTATAATCGTAGGGCAGCATATATCTATTCTCGGACTTTCGAAATTGTAATGATTCAAAATCACTCATTATTTTTTCAGGATCAAGCTCATCAGATATTTTTATACCGCTGTGTTGTAATTGCTTAATAGCAGCAATAATTGACGTGATGTTTTCATAATTCATTATACAATAAATATTTGTTTAAATAAAAATATACTTCTTAATAAAAATAAAATATTTTAGAAAATCTGACTGAATTCGTAATTTTGATGGGTATATTACCCGTCAACGCTAGAAAATCTGATCAAAATCACAATGTTGTTGGGTAACTTACCCGTCAAATTCAGAAAATCTGATCAAAGTCACAATATTGTGGTAACTTACCCGTCAAATTTAGAAATCTGACCGAATTTCATAAAAATTAAAATTTTATTATAATAAAAATATTTCTGAATCAGAATAAAAATAAAAATATATTTCTTAATAAAATAAAAAATATTTTAGAAAATCTGACTGAATTCGCAATTTTGATGGGTATATTACCCGTCAAATTCAGAAAATCTGATCTAAGTCACAATATTGTTGGGTAACTTACCCATAAAATTTAGAGACTCTGACTGAATTCGCAATTTTGTTAGGCAACTTACCCGTCAACGCTAGAAAATCTGATCAAAGTCACAATTTTATTAGGCAACTTACCCATCAAATTTAGAAAATCTGACTGAATTTCATAAAAAAATTAAATTTTATTATAATAAAAATATTTCTGAATCAGAATAAAAATAAAAATATATTCTGAATCAGACAAATATAAAAAATATTTCTGAATCAGATAAATATAAATATATTCTGAATCAGATAAAAGTAAAAATATCAGATAAAAGTAAAAATATATTTTTGAATAAAAATAAACAGCAGCGATGGTGTTCAGTCTACCATTCCACTGGGGTCCCTTCTGCCGGTAAAGCCTTTACCAATAAGAGTCCTTTTTTTATTTGGTATGGCCCACAGGCACTCTTCATGGTTAAGACCTGTCTTATGGCCCACAGGCACCTTATTGAGACTTTTTGGTCCGGCGGACATTCTTTCTGAATGCCCCTATGTGGGTACCCTTCAGTGAGGTCACAAGGTCACGAGTTCACATCATCCTGCTGTTTATTTTAGGAGCGCAAGCGCATAGACCCCAACCCGCCAATTCCTAATGTGCGAAACGAAATATTAGAAATTCAGAGGGCTGTCTAGGCATTGCAATTTCATGTAACCCCTCTCCAAATCAAACCCCGGGGTAAGTGCAAAATGGCACTTACCACGTTGTTCAACTTGGTGAGGGGTACATGAAATCTCTTGGGCTGTTGGCGCCCCCAATTATTAAGTAAATGATAATTATGAAAGAAAATGGCATCCTAACGCCACCTCCGACATATATCCGATACGGGGAATCGACCCATGGGCCTCGAGTACGAGAGCCAGACGCGCTAGCATTGCACCATCTTCCCCTTACAAATATACGTTTAAAAAATAAATATATAGCTATCTTAGCCTTGACTCTGTCACTGCAGATTCTGAATAAAATAAAATAAATCACGAAATCTGCAATTTTACATATTTCTGCCATTTCTGCCTTGTTTAAAAATACTGTAATATCAAGCTAGCCAGAACTGTGTTAGTAAATCCGTTCGATCGATATATTCCAGTTCTTTCCTAAACAAAAAAAAAAAAAATCGATACTGGCTACTTGTTTAAAACCTACTATAGCGCGGTTATCACGAAATTCAGATTTTTGTGTTTGATCAATATAAAATATTCAGAATTTAATGTTTGATGGATTATAAATGTGTGGTCATGTATACTCAATAACAAAAGGGAGACAACTGCTTGATTACTCTATCAGCGATGATGGAGTTATCTCGCTTCATTGTGCATACCGAAATTTGATCTTTTGTTCAAATTTCTTTGAAAATGCCGATCTTCTTGAGTTGTTTGCAACAAAACCTATTGAAGCCACACAAATGTCAAAGTATTTAGCAGCTGAATTCATGGATGGGAAAATTATTTCTTCATCTGTCTCTGTATTTGTGGATATAACCGACCTCGGGGTCTTAGGATGCATACCAGTATTTCCTATCTTGCAATTCTGACTTTACAACACGCAGGTTACATAAATTATTATCTTTCGGGTCTGAATTAATGTGATCGATCACAAGTCCATCTTTGATGACCCCATGAAAACACTCGAACACGAACCTATGGGAGTAATATCTCTTTTTTCCAGCATTAAATCTGAAATACCTGGTATTATCAACATTTCCGACTGATTTTTTTACTCTGCAGTTTCTGATGACACCATCACGAGACGCTTCGTAATTTTTAATGATAGGATGTTTTACAAATTCATTTTGCTCCATTATATATAATACTATTTGTCTAAATGATTATTTTGAAAATTTGGCCAGATAGTCTTCAGCGGCTTTTATGGGGGATTCATTATTATATTTCTTATCATAATATCGTTTCACCTCTCTGTATCTTTTACCACCGCATTGCACACATAACCGTGTTTCTCCTCTGACTCCAACACCACATCGTAAACACGGTTTCGGTCCTAGATTACCTTTTCGAAAACTTTGCATATGTTGACCACAGAATTCATTTACGCATGATTTATTACAAGGAGTTGAATAACCAATCATGAGCCATCTGCACTTATTGTTTATTTGAATCATTATATATATAATCAAAGTTTAATTAAACATAAATTTGCTTTAATTATAGTATGGAGGAATTTGAGAGATTATCCGTAATTGAACCTTCCAGAGCAAGATTTGATCTTGACATACTACCAAAATCTAAATTTAATTTTTCGATGCAAGATCTGACTTTGATAAATAGCGATATAATCGATCGTATCCGTGAAGCCAAGAAAGAATTTCGCAACGACGGTGCGGCTCATACTTGGTCGACATTCAGGATCATAAACGACACCAAAGGTGTTGTCGATGCTAGAATGCGTGACGAACGAGGAAGAAATATTATCAACTATCTCGACAATCAGCGATATATTATTCTAGTAAAATTTATTGTGCAGACAGATTATGACACTTGGATTATCTGTGATAAACGTGACCCTGTACGGCTTCATACTGGAAATAATACTGTTATATTAAATAACAAATCAAAACCAGGAACATTGACTGGTATTGATAAACCGTATTATGAACGAATGTATCCTGTAACTGCAGTTGTTTATGCGATATATCCGTTAAATGATAAACCTAGCGTTAATAATCTCAAACCAATGAAATTTTCCTCATTGACTTTGTCAAGGGGACTAAACTGCGTAGCTGAGAGAGTTATAGAACATTTCTCAAAAGCAATACGCGGAAACGGTTTAAGACGGAAAAAAATAAATACGTGGGCAGAAACAGTTAAAGATACCGGAGCATCTATCAGCGACGTTGCTAAACAAGAAAAGAAATTGAGATTTCCAATAACAGTAAAAACACTAACCGGAGAGATTTTGTACGAACCGAAATATACAAAAAATGGAACTTCTATAACGATCATTGATCATAATGCACATGCATGGACTAATGCTGTAACAATATTTCCAAGAGACAGAACCGTTAAATTTTACAGCGATTATATATTTGACGTTATCAATGATATTAGTAAGAGTGACCCTGTATCTGTTTGGTTATTTCAAAGTTCAGATTCGTATTACGATCAATTTGTAAGGCCTAACGAAGAAATTTACCGTAAAGAATCCCTCCACGAAAAAATGAAGAATCTTGCATTGAAATATAATTCTGATGATGCTGAAGTTGAACAATTACTAAATAATTGTTTTACAATTCCATCAGTTGCGGCTTACTTTGCTCAAGAGAAAAATTCATGGAAACCGACACGATTAGAATTTCTTGAAGACATCCAGCACAGTTGTGTCGAATACGGAGACGGCGGATTATGGAATACCAAATACGATTATAGCGATATTTTATCGGTTGATATGGTAGCGTGTTATCCTGGGAGTTTTCTTGGATACGGAGACTGTTCTGAATACTTCAAAAGATTCGGACATCCCACACACGAGATGACCAGAGTTGCAAAAATGGACTCTTACCAAATTTTGACCTAACTGGATTTGCTTGTGTAGAGTCATTCGAGTTTGCGAAAAATCTGCATCCGATTATTTATGTTTGGTTTGGGAGACATTTCTCAGAAAATATTGGGCTATAATAGTACTATTACGATATATGCTTGATACTGGGATCTTAGTGTCGTTGAGCATAAGTGAAGCCATTATATCGTATCGTCCGCAGAAACAAGTTTGGTTACCACAATAAAAGAAATATTCCTTGACAGAGTCAGGTGATGAAAATCTTGATATGATTGATTATGAAAATAAAGTTGCAAAAGACCTTGGTAGGAAAATAATCGGTAAGTTTACTCAAGGAGGATCATATGATCATAAACGAATGTGTACAAGATTAATTATGGATGATGCTGAACTCGATTTTATAATTGCTGATGCAACGGAAAAAATACATTTATGAGTCGGAGTAAACCTATTTATCAGACGGGTCTAAATTAGGTACAATCGTGAGTTATACTGATGGTGAGTCACCGCAATTTACTCATTTAAGATCTTCTGTGCTCGCTTACGTTTCTATAAATTTATTATCGATGATAAATAGATTCCCTCGTTACGCGGTTAGAGTTGCCACGGATTCATTTTATATAAATAAAGCGTATTTAGATTTACTAAAACCGCTACTCGATAATGAAGAAATGGGGATCATGGAGAATAAAACAAGAAAATATACTTGACTATTCAGAATCTGCTGACGTTGAAATCAAGGAAATATATTACGGTAATCATAATCAAATATTAAAATCATCGGCACCATCTGTGTTTGATCCTGTGACCAGACATAAAACCGTTTATCTCAATGGACCTGGAGGTTCTGGTAAAACAACACGTGCCATTTAATTATTTCTCCGTAGTTTGAAGAACTCCGTTAATATGATTGTTCTGACACCTACACATAGACTAACCAGAGAAATAAATGAACGTGGAGTAAAATCTCAAACTTATCATGGTTTCTTCAGATGGTGCGGGGATACGTGGACACCTGAGCGAATGGGTGAGAAATATATATCCCAGATTATCATCTGGGATGAAATGTGTACAGTATCGTTAGAAACATTAAAAATATTTCTCGATTGGTTACTAACAAAAAATACTGCTGTGATTATGTGCGGCGATCATGGTCAAGCACCACCTTTCGTTGGGCAGTCTCCGCACGAGTGGTTAAAAACGTTTGTGGATTATTATGAGGAGATAACCGATGATCATAGAGCTATTGATGAACCTCTGAAAGAATTTGAAAGATTAATCAGACTACAGCCAGATAGAATACAATGTGAGATAATGCGTGAAATAATTCCGGAAACGCCTGTGAACGATTTTTGGAATTTATCGAGACCAAATGATTTAATAGTTGCGAGTAGAAAAATAGTTCGTGATGAATTGCAAGTGAAATTATTTCTGTTACATAAAGATTTTTTTTAAAATCTACCCGTACCATTGTGTTATCGCCCAGCGGATACTCGACGACAAAATATTGAAGTGGAGATTCCAGGAACAAATGAAAAACAAAATCTTTATTAAATGATATTGTTTTGGTTGATGTTGATGTTGTTGAGAGCGCGTTGATTATGGATAAAACTCCATGGAAATTAGGATATGCTACAACGATTCATTCGTCACAAGGACTAACTATTACTGAAACAAATATCTGGATTGTCGATGATAGAATCGAATGGTCAAATTTAGTTTATCTCGCACTGTCTCGAGTCAGAAGAATACCTCAACTACACAGGGTTATTATGAATTTTACAGAAAATAATAATCAAACTGCTAGCGACGACGATGAAGTCGTTGTTGGTGTAATAAGAAAAAAAACTATTTGGTTATAAGCAATGTGACCAAAAAAAAAAATCGCGACTTTGATATCGACGCTGAATTAATTATGACACTAAAACAACGACAGAATAATCATTGTGCAAGTTGTAACTGTAATATGTTATGGCAATATTCGAGTAATAATCCAAGACAGTTCACCGTAGACAGAATTAATAGTGATCTTGGTCACACACGCGAAAATGTGATGCTGACCTGTCTTGAATGTAATCGACGTAGGGGCGCTAGTTTACAAAAGTGAACGCGGTGGTAATTGTGTGTCTTCAGGAATTACTTGTAATTGTTCACCTACAAATCCACGCTGAGGAGCATTCGAATCCAGTCTGTAGATGGCGGGTCTACCCGTGGATCTAACCACACTAGAAATTTTATGTGTGGTCACACTCCAGATAGGATCAGTTGCTCTTTTTTTCACCCCGTTCAAGTTTACCAGGTTCATATAAATACCTGACAGTCACATTACCTAACACTGACTGTTTTGAAAAGTCACGTCGTTGTCCGTAGCCATCGCTACGGGGTATATGTTTCTTTGTAATTGCATTAATAGGTTTCATAGAAGTTGCACGAGTAATTTCATTATTTAACGCAGCTATCACACTCGGTAATCTTACAACCCATTCACGAGATCTCTGGTCGCTCTGAATTATTTCCTTCACATACTGGTATCCAAATAACCGCTCAGCGAGTGTTCGATTAAATCGTTCAACTATTGCCTGATCACGATGAATTGCGATGTGTCCTTGTCTGATTTTGACATTATGCTTTTTCATCAGCGATGATACTGCACCAAGAAATTCTTTGCCAGGATCAACTTGTAGCAACTGTGGCCATCGTAATGGTCCTCGTTGATAAATTCGTTCAAAGGCAGATGCAACTTCAGATGTTGTTTTTGTTGATAATGGTTCCGCTTCTTTATATCTACTTGCAACATCAACGACAGTTAACGCGTATTTGTATGTGCGTGATTGACGTCCACGTGTTTTAATAGTATCGTGCGGTAAAAACAAAATATCTGCTTGATGAACTTCATTGGGAACGCTGACATCAAAATACGCGTACTTAATTTTTTTTAGGTGGACGTAGATAGATTTGCCATATTGCCTGTCGTGCTAACCACGCTGCAGCAACAGCACGTGAGACTTTTGCTGCTTCAGCAAGTTTACTAATAGCTGCTTTGCCTTTCTAATATCCTCTTGGGCTATAATAAACCGATTCCATTATAATAATTGTATAATTAATTACCCAGACCCTAGCATTATTTTACCTTTCATAGCAGATTTCACTAGAAAACTAGCGAGTTTTTCTCTAAGAGATTTATCAGGTATAGAATTTAACGCATGAATCAGTTTCACATCTGCGAGATGTCGTTGTTGTAAATCTTTGTTTTTATACGCAACATCATGAACGTGACACGCTTGATCAATCTTATTTATTGGATACTCTCCTGGTCTTGGTTGATCTCGTTCGTCAAGTCGGATATCAAGTCGAGTTCCAGGACCACAATAATTGTATCCGGGTAATTGTTTTTCTCCGGGATACTTTGCCGAAGGAACCCCTGGTAATTTTCCCAACGAAGCAGCGATATCACTTCCCGTCGCTGTGTTTGAAATAAATTTGTATTTTTTTGTACCACACTTTTCACACTTACCTGTCAGTGCGCTTCTTTTATTTTTTGTTATTATTGTTGTTAATCCAACGGTGGGGGTGGGTGCCTTGCATCGAACACAATATAGATTCATATTATTTATTATTATGGATATAACGGACTTTTCGGCGACACGAAAACAAGAACCAGTCAAGCATCACCCAGCGCCACCGAATTCTATTAGAATGATAATAATTGGGCCATCTGGAAGTGGTACGACACAATTATTGCTTAATCTAATAATGAGATGGCTCAAGTGGAATAAATTGTATTTAGTAGCTCCATCCGTGGATGATCAACGATGCTATGAAGTACTTAAAGATTTTAATGAAAATGCAAAATCGTTATATGAAGACAGTGACAGTGATGGAGTCAGTGTTATTGATTTTATCACTGATATTGATGAAGCGCCATCTGTAGATGACCTGGATGGACGTATTAATAATTTAGTGATATACGACGATGTCATGCTGGATAAACAATCAAATCCAGCTCGGATATTTTCCAGAGGCAGGCATAAAAATACAGACGTGATTTATGTTACCCAGCGCTATACACAAATACCTAAAGTGATCAG
>JAECUM010060939.1:0-15238 GCA_016617855.1 Megalonaias nervosa
GAAACAACTGTCAGAAGCTGAAAGCATTAAATTATAATAATGTCGGGGACTTGTTGCTGTGTACCTGGCTGCTACAATAAAGGAGGAGGACATTCGTTCCCTGAGGGAAAACAGAGGAAAGAATGGAACCATGTGATACAGAGAGGCAAAGATGCATTTAAAAAGTGGATACCATCATCTTCAAGTGTACTAGTTGGAGAACCATTCTTGCCGCTTTTTCCTCGTTCTTTTATAATCATCCACTAACGACATGAACTTGCTTCTTGGCAATAGAATACATAAAAGTAGGGCCTTTAACAAAAGTTGTCCTCGTGTTTAATGTGAAATCAGCGACGTGACCTGTTACATAGGGACCGTTAATTAAAACAGTGTCGGTGATAAACTTTATGGGAGAGTCAGTACCAATTGTCACAACATGTTGAAAAATGATGACCTACTCACACATGATTATTAGAAATTTACTCTTTAATTAAATGAAAATATAGTTATTTCTGATTATTTAAGTTTTGACTTGTTTTGTAATTCAAATTAATGTTTCTTTATGTATTATGAATCATGATAGGAACTTATTCACTGGTTGAAAAAAAGGGGATGTTTTTGTAAAACAGTGTGACATGGAAAGGTTACAATAACATCTACTTCTGCAGTTTTAATAAATATCTTGAAATAATGAGGTTTAAGGAGTCAAAGATCTTTGCTTTCACGTAGAATTACGTATGTAACAGGCCCTCTTCTGCTGAGAATTCAGCTATTATCATTTCAAGGCGAACAGCGAGGCAAATAGTGAAATCATTTTTTTATATATAATGGACATCAGCTTTGTGTAATTATCTGAGTGGGTCATTGGAAAAAATTATAAAACAAATTGACAAGGAAATCATGAAAGTAAATGCACAATTAACAACATGAGTTGAATAAAATTATTATAATATTTTCAAAATATTTTGGACAGAATATATAAAAAGACTGCAGTAAACAAATTATTATAAATTGTCATTATTGTCTCATAAATAATTTATTACTGATTTTTTAGTATCACTAATAAAACTATTTCATTGTTCAGGCAGAAGCTGTTGATGAATCCTGAGTCAACTTAGTTTGGACAATAGAGATAAAAGCCACACAACAGTAAAGAAATTATTATAAATTGTCATTACTGTAGCATGAAAAATTTTATTACTGATTTATTTATTGACACTAATAGAACTGTTCTTCATTGTTTAGGCAGAGACTGCAGATGAATTCCGTGTCATCTTAACCTATGTTACCCTTCTCATGAGGATATATTCCAACACAGGATTGTTAGTACAACTGTGGACACTTGCCACACTGAACCCAGAATATATCCTTAGCCTCATCTTTAACATTCGCATCATCAGACTCTTCCACTGGTGGATCACAAAACTAACACACGCAGCATATATCAAAATCAGAGCTAGATTTCTTTTCTTTCACTCTAAGTGTTTTCTTGATTTATTCTCCTCTTTATTCACTTTCTGTACTATTTCCTGTGCTTTCTTTTCTAATCTCTTCTTCATACATCCTTCTTTCAGTTCTTGCCTTTTCTTCTCTTCAGGTGCCTTCTCCTCCAACTTTCTGTAAAATTTGTCACATGTTAGCGCTCTTGAATGTAACACGTTTTGCTCTTCTAACTTAGGGTTTAACTGGCACTGCTGGGAAGATGTTGGATAAGTGTTAATGTATAAGACCTTCAGCTACCCAAGGATTTACTCCAAGATAATTACCACAGGTTGGACAGACTGATTTTGATGCCTGTAATTCTTCATCAGATAATGATTTTGCTGATGTGGATGGGGCACATGATGGAATGGGCTGACAATTCACCATTTTCAAATGGCTGTTGACAAGCTGTGTCTTGTCAATAGCATCCGGATTCCATGGATGAAGACCAGTTTTTCTGAAGGTTTTCTTGACCTGATAAGTGGAAAACTGATCAAGGGCATAAGACAGCACTGTTAGAAACTGGACCTTATTTGACATTTGATTGTTGTTAATGTAACCAAGGTTAACTGCAATTGATGTGAATTTTGCTTTCAGTGGACCAATGATGTGCACATCCAGTGGTTGTAGAATGTGGGTTGTGTGTGTTGGCAACCCCAATAATTCACTTAGATTCTCTCATGCAAGATTGATGACATCCAGGTTGATGTGGCTGTCATGATTATCCATGATAAGTAGCACTGGTCTTGCTGATCCACAATGATGTAAAAAAAAATTCCTTAAACCAATGAGTGAAGAGTGTTCCATCCACATACCCATTAGCAGAGTATCCAAATATGCATGAACCTGGAAATCCTTCCTTTTAATCCATATGGGGTAAACATCTTTTGAAAATCAAAAAGGAAGGAAGAACTTTTAAACTGGCATATATACATAAATGTTCATTGATGTGACTAGATGTTGTGACAGATTGTTGGTAACTTTGTTGGCCTTTGATACCAATAACTTTCTGCCTACTTTTTTCTTTTCCACTAAATCAGGCTTTGTCAAAATTCAAAGTCTGATCTGGTTTCTTGTCTAATCCCAATCTGTATAGTGTGTCTTGAAGAAGAGTGAAGTATTGATTCATCACATTCATGTTTGCCATCTAGTTCCTGGTTCGGTCCTGTTGCTCAGCATGTTTCTCTGATAGTTCATGATGTCTCTTAAAATGTTTCCAGAATCAATTTTCGCTGGGACCTTTATTCATGTTGAATAGAGAAGGACGCCCATTTTGCTTCATGATCGTAATTACATATTGCCGGGTAATTATTCTGGTCAACGGAAATCCTTGTTGTGCAGAATACTTCGTATAATTGACCATGGACAACTCTTAATTTGTTGTTAACATGGAACATCTTCCAGGGGCCTTTTCTTGTACCTTCCGCATGCCATGGTCATCTACAGTTTTTTGAGGGACTAGGAATTCCCTTGAGGCTTATGAAATTGTGAGCCGTTTAAGCTTTACAGATGACATTGCAGACTGAAGATCTTCCATTCTATACCTCTTTGGCATTGCCAAAGAAATTTTTTATATTGTCTTTACTGTTGTAGGTAACATTCACCAGAAAGATATTATTCTTGACAGTTTTAATGCAGCTTGAATTGATTTATTTGAAAACAAAATATTTCTTTTTCCCATGAATTATTAAAATTGTGACAACAAAGCATAATAATGCACAGAAATCTAATACATCTTTAGTAAAATCCAATAAAATAAAGTGCAGTGGAAAACATCTTCAAGATGCCTTAATATGTGGACTAAGGATTATGTCTCAGCTGACTAGTTTTTTTCATGGCTGTTTCATATACATTTTTGATAACCAAAAGAAGGATCAATAAAACATATATTAAATTCCAATTAGGAAGCTGCTTATTTTTTAATAGTCCCAAAATAGTAAGTATTTACTAATTTAGAAATAAATTGATAATGGCCTTGGTAGTTGCTTTTGTGTCAGAAGTAGTGGTGTAGATGGTTCCATAGAAGGGTAACAGTTGATTTTCAGTGTAATATTTTCTAAAACAATTTTATCCCCCATTATGGGAGAAGAAAAAAAAAATCAATGCACCCTGGCTATTGCCTGATGACCTTTTTTGCAGGTAAAATAAGGAGTCTGGAGACACTGAATGCTAGGGGAATTGTGTCAACAAGATCATATAATAAATTGGAGATGATTGCAGCAGCCATGCTGTTGGGTATATGTTGTGTTCAATGTGAAAAAGGAAAACGCTTAATTGAGGGTGCTTTATTGTGGAAATATTGGAATTCTCATTTACAGCATCTGCTATAAAAGCGGGGTCCTACATCAGGTTGTGGTTTTATGACATGGGTCTTGTTGACCCATGTAAGCTAATTGTACCACGTGACTCCCCACTTTCAAGAAACCATACATGGTAAGCTATTTTTGCTTGGCTTTTGCTCATTTCCATCGAATATAGTTCAGTCTGACATCTCGTATAAGTAACTATTAAATAATATACAAATAGAACTGTACCTAAACCTTTCCAGTAATTTTATTTTCTTTTAATGCACCCCACTGACACACTAATGCGTTGTTTTTTTGTCAAGTGATGTAAATCTGGATATCTGTTCACAACATTGATGATGTGATTTGTTTATAAATTATAAAACACATTACTTTAAAAAAATATATTAAGGATAACATTTCATTTATACTGTAGGTACAACCCCTCTTGCCAAGAGACTGAAGAAAACAGTTATTGTAGTACCCAGTGTATTTACATGGACCAAGGAAACAATACCAGAGAGTTTATCAAGACAAAACCATGCATTGAAAAGAAGTGCTCAAGGGAATATTCTTCAGGAAGTAAGCAACAAACATCCACACTATTGCTCTGAATTAGATATTAACTGTAACCTAGATGTGACGGAGATTGTGGATGACAACGATATTGACGTAGCAGATGAACTAGTTGCTGAGAAATCACAGCCTAAATTCACTTCGTCTGAGATGCAAACTCCAAAGCAACCTATGTTTTCAATTTTTAATTTTGAAAAGGATGATGCGGGCGTATATTTCTATACTGGACTCCAGACATTTGAATGCTTCAGATTTGTTCTCTACACTCTTGGCACAGCAACATATAGCCTTAATTATGTGCACCATTGAGTAGTGAATGTCAGTGTAATGGATCAGTTTTTCATAGTTTTGATGCAGCACAACAAATTTTGAACTCTCCCGTTTATTCGGGGTGTCTGAATCAGCCGTAAGTACAAACATGGATAATATTCATGTCAAATTGGCCATCAAAAGAACGGGTACATTATTATGCCCCATCTGACTTTAAACAACAATATCCTACAACTAGGATAATTTTGGATGGAACAGGGTATCATGTAAACAGACCTTTTAGATAGAACATAGTGTCTTGTGGTGACGAGACCGAAGTCAGCAGTATCACAGCAGGCCACCTTTTCAACTGACAAAAACAAATACAGTAAAAGCATTAATTGTAGCCACCCCAGGCACATTGATAACTTATGTGTCTCCAGCCTATGGAGGGTCGACTAGTGCCAGGCAAATTGTTGAGATGGGCAGTCTTGTTAAAATGTGTGATCCCAAAGATTCAGTAATGGCAGACAAGGGATTTAATATAAAAGATCTGTTTGCTAGACAAGATGTCACATTAAACATTCTTACTTTCTTCCAAAGGAAAGATCGAATGACTGGAGAAACTGTTATGAAAGACAGAAAAATTGCAAGTAAACGTATGCATATAGTGCGTATACTTGACTTGGAAAAACTTAAAAAATTTTATGTGAATCAATGTTGGCTACTGAGGCAAAATTGGCATCTGAAATAATTTTTCATGTCTTACATGCAGTGCCATTTTAGATCTTGTATTATCTCTAAGAATGTTTGATTCATATTACATGTATCAATGAAAACGAATAATATTTTACTTTTGGGTGGAATATATGATACGCTATATCAGTATTAGAATTCACTGAAATTGTCATTTGTCATCTGTTTTTAGTTCATTTTTATTAACTTTATTTGATTATCTGCTGATTAGTGTGGCATATTGAAAATCTAGATAATAGTTGAAAATAATGTGCAGCATTTTACAGTTCAGTATGTGGAAGAAAGAACTTGACATTAAATAAACATAACATGTGCAATTATTTGCTTTAATACTTATATTTACTCTTCATAACGCAATGAAATATATGCACAGAAAATGCAATAACACTGTTAAAATTCCATCAAATTTTTTTATTGCTCCAAATCCAGTATAGTTTCCTAAATTAAATTACATTGTAATAGCTCTCAGAGCAAAAGTGTAAACATCACCTTATTTAGACCACTCCTTGATAATTTGTCTGCTTTTCTCCCTCACATTAAAGTATTCTTTTGGGTATAAGTTGTGTGTTAAAAAAATAGAGACATATAATATTCACAATTAACACATCAAGCTTGTACATCTCTCTCTTGCTCCATCAGTCTCTCTCTCTTTCTGTATACATACATATATAAAACTTTTCATTTAAATGATTTATAAAAATACTTTTCAAGGATGACATCTTTAAAAAACTCATAGTAGAAAACAGACTTTTCACCATTTTCTCTATAAAAGAATCATCCCTTTGAATTCTAAAAACTTTCATGTCGCACAGTGTAAGCGATAAAATCACTCAATTTTAAACAATAAAATCACGCTCAATTTTATTTGCACAGTAGTGCATTTGTCTGTATTTGATAATAGTAATCATGGCGAGTACTGAAGCTTAAACTCCCATCCTGATTTACTTTCGAAAAAGGCACGGTCTTCTCACAAATAGGATTATTTTTAGTGAGAAAGGACATTTCACTTCAGTTAGCAGTTCATCCAGTGTAACGCCATCAGGTGAGGCAGCTAGAAAAGGAGTTTTTTCAGAAATGTACATTCCACATCTGTCCACAACTCTTTTCGTAACCTTCATATAATTTCTGACAGCAATACCTTCATATTTTTGTCCACGAAGTATTGCTGGTGCCCATAATGTTTTATATTCTGTAAATATATGGGCCAACACAGTTTTGTCTGCCTTCTCTTTCAGTTTACATATACACCCAAAATTTGATGAACATAGTCTTTTGCACCTTTCTTCCTTCCATGTTGCACTTTTACTCTGCTCATGGGTGTTTCTTTCAATTATCATAGCTGTTTCCAAGCCAGTGTACACTAAATTGTTTACCTGAAGAAAATATTCTTCATGAGTTAATTCAAAAGTAATCATGGTCATGGGCAACTGCAATAGCATTAGCTGGTTCAAAATTTGAAAAATGGGCATTTTTGAAATTCCTTCCATAGTTGAACAAGTATTTTTGAAGAAGTCTTGATATCCCTTATTATTTTGAGATTCCTTTGGGCATAGATCAAAGTCCAAGCTTGTCACCTCATTTGCACCTTGCATATTCAGGTCTATTCTTTCGATAGGTGATCCTTTGTAGTTGTCCGATGAAATGTTTGTAATTTCTGAGTAACTAAGCAATGTCCTTGAAATGACAAATCAGATACTGCTGTAAGTACAGCACCAACATATTTGCAGTGAGCATGAGGACCCATTCCTGTTGTGCATTCACTCTGTGATTTCTGAATTAATCACTGCTTATCAAAAGATGTGTCAGTTTTGTTCTTAACTGATTTCGACATCTTTGCACGATAAGCAGCCCTAACATAGAACACATCATTCTCTTCTACTGCCCTTATGTACTTAGGAAGCATTCATAATACAAATTTGATGCACTTCTATCCAACTTCTTGTCAAAGTGGCCCAAATACCTCTCAATTTCCTCCATTTTCACTGTTACAAACTTTGTATCGCTATGGACATCATTACAGTTTATTATGTGGCGTAGACATGCAAAACTCTGGACCTGTTACATAATTTTGACCAAAACTGTCATTTCTGTCATAGGCCTTTAACCTGAGAACAGAAAGAACATTTACCTTTGACAGATATAATATTCACTCAATAATATATCAAAATATATGTGTAATGCAATAAATATTCAGTGAGAATCGCGTATATTTCCAAACAAAACAGCTAAAATCATTTCAATTAAAAATTATTCTAAGGCAGTCTCGAACTTGTGCCAATATCTAAAGAACTTTTCACAATAAATCACTGAATGTCATGTAGATTTATATAATTTTAGGGGCATGAATCTGTTGAAAAATAATTACATGCAAGAAACAAAGTTAATTGTGTGAAAATGACGTGTATTTCATTCTTAGGCAGACATGAGATAATGTTCTATCCTACTGTTGACAACAATATCACTGATTATGCTGAATATATGCTTACTAATCGATTAGCTCCTTCTTTTGCCCAGATAACTTAGCTCCTCGTCTTTTTAACTCCTCTTTGAGTAATAGCAGTGTCCATGATCCATAAGCTTGAGACATTGCTAAATGCAAGACGAAGATGCTATCGATTTTTTGCTTGTTTATCAAGTGGGAAGTAAAGCGGAAGTAATCTTGGACCGCATTGTTCCATGCTGACACCTATCGGATTAAAGGGAAGATAACTGACTACAATCCTACAGCTAATGTAGCTGGTGTGACAGCTGGCTTGAAAATCTTGTTGCTACTTCCCATGAATTCATTTTTATATTGACATGGGCTTTTCACCATAATATGAATAATGATGTCTACATAGCCCTATATGAAACTGGTACCAGTCTGACATCCAGTATGTCCACACCAGCAGTTAATTTGAAAATTTTGTTATTGATGAAGAGTATCAGAAATGGTTTCAACACAAAATGGTTGAACGGAAGAAATGTTCTTATTTTGAATTCCCAGAATTTCTTTATACCCAGTAAAGCATCAGTCCCTTTGAGATTAGTTTTGTTTCCATATATAAACCAAAGTTCCATTTAAAGGACCCGACCTGATGTTTTAATTTCATAGGGTGGCCTTGTTTTGAAACCGACATAATTTAAAAACACAATATTTGCTAGATGTTGAATGCCTGATATTGCCAAATTCTTGTATTCATAAAAAGCATTTTGAAGGCATGCACATCAATGTACATAACATTTTGGTAGACAAGGCATAAGTAAATATTCTAATAGAAAGTTTAAAAGTTCCTTTTGGTCAACATATCTGTTAAGTCTACAATATTAAGTTTGAGAAAATAACAAAGAAATGATATAATTTTCCTATATCATAAAAGTGCTTTCAACATTTCATGTATTGTTAATTTTGATCACAAAAATGGCTAGAGAGAAAGTTAATGTGTCAAACAAAATTGCTTTTGGATTGAATTTGTTCATGTCTTGCAGAAGATTATTTATGCAGTTTATGAAAACAATATTTTAATAGAATATTTGTATTAAATTTTACAGAGCCACCAACAAATAAATGTACTTGTGAGACAGGAAATCCATCAGATTTCACATGTGAACTAAGAGCATCATATTGTGGAAGGCCGCAAGTGTCACTTGTTTGGAAAAGAAAGCAGACATTTGAAGTTTTGGTAAGTTATAAATTTATAATCACTACATAGGAAGCCTCTTGGTCTGATTTTAATTCTAATTTAATTTTTTTAAGAAAAGAATTGACATAGTAAATCTCAGTATGCAGTGCATGAATCCAAAGCTAGATGCATCCAAGCATACTGTATTCATTAATTGTAACATTGATATGACCCTGCAAAACATTTCTTAATGATAATACTAATGATTAATCAGTATTAACTGGTGGTTTCCTTTTGGAATGAAAAGATGGAGCGCTAGAAGCAGGCAGTCCACTTCATTGTAAACATTAAATATAAATGATGTGTGAATATAGAGTCATCTGTGTTGGAAACAGTTTAAATTGCACTGAAACAGGGGTCACGCTACCAGGTGAAGTGGGTGGTTAAGTTGCTCAAAAATTGTAAACTTTGCCTTCTTCTGTTAGGAAAGCGAAAATGACTTCACCATGTGATTATTTAGAGCAACATTGAATGACCATCCCTTTTTAGATGCACCCTCGCCTTGGCCAGGTTAGTTACAGTGTTATTTTATATATAGCTCAAGGCAAAATGTAGGCTTTGTACCATCAAATAGTTGGTGTTGATATGCATTTCACCAAAAAACAAACTCTTGCACATTCACAGGCATGTGTTTTGATAGTTGACTGACCATCAACCATTTCCCGAGTAAATTAGCAACTATTACTGCTTGATTTCCATAAGTTAGCCTTTGACGATAAAAACACACAAATTTGTGTTTCGAAACTTATACTTACATTAATAGCAATTTGTGTTTTAAAAATAGAATTGGCAACATGAATGTTGTAACTGCTGCTTGTATATTATTTTCTTCACAAAAATCAGCTTGGAACCGTAAGTGAACCAGTCATGGAGAAATAATGGTGGACATCACTGTTCTTGGAAACACTGTAAATTATTAGATTGTCTCTTTTCGTAGACCATTGGGCAAATATATTCAGGAAAATATACAATTTGTAGAAAGCATTGTCAAAATATTACGTTATTAAAGATTTTTACACTAAAATGCAATTATGTAGGTCAGAAATATGTGGGACAATGGAACGTTGTGGAATTTGAGATGTTGTAAGGTCAAGGTTGTATTCTGAGTTTACTCATTTTGTGAAAATGCAAAGAAGAAAAAAAAAACAGCAAGGCAAATACTATTCAACCAATGCCTAATGTTACACCAATTATATAGACAAATAATAAAACATTATATTTGCGGTGCTATCAATGGACTGTTGTAATGAAACTATAAAGTAAGTGGTTGCATTAGGAAAACCCCTCTTTTCAAATATAGATGCACTTGCATGTTGTCTGTGTCAATTCAGTTGAAAAATGGTTTAGATCATTCATATACTGACTTTAATTCTTCATTGTGTTGTTTATGAACAGTTACTGTAAAGTTTTATCGACAACAGAGAAATTAGGACAAACAGTATGATCTGAATGATCTGAAAGACGTGTGCATTTGCTCTCATGTATGTGGTACAGGGTTGTTTCAGACAAGTTTAGAAATCTTTTCAAATGCCATTTTATAGTCAACTTTCAGAAAGTAAAAAGAAACATTCTTGATTAAGAGTAGATAATTAAGCATTTGTACTAACTTGCATTTACAATACTGTAATCTAGTTACTGTTAGAATTCATTACTCTGCATAGCTTATGTTGTTCTCTTTTAAGTCATATTGTCAAAATACAGTGATTATGAATATGAAGTTTTTAAACATGCACCAAATGTCTTTATAATATAGATAGAACTCAGAAAGTTTTCTACTTGGAAATAATGTATTGCTTAAAACCAGTATTAAATGTAAGTATGCATACTGGGAAATAGAGGGCATAATTCAAATAAGAAAATGATAACAGCAGACACATTCACACACACACACACACACACACACACACACACACACACACACACACACATACACACACACACACCTATATTGCTTGTCTTTGCTATGCTCCCACTTCTCCCTGTTCAGCTCCTACTTCTCCCTGTTTATCTCTCACTTCTCCATGTTCTGTCCAAAAGGAGAAGCCACTTCTCCCTAAAATTCACGTCTAGCTTGACTCCAGCTGAATTTAAGTGTATTTCTGTGCTCTCTCTATTTCCCTAAAAATTTTCTATCATCTTGATTTGAGAGGTTTCAAAATGAATTATATACTGCTTCTCGTTCAAGCTCAGAACATTGTTTATGGATGATTTCAGTGTAAATTTGATGAATGAAAAGCAAAGTAAATTGAATGAACAGATACAAATATATCATCTGCCTCAAATGATACAACCATGTGCTTGAGTAAATGTCAAGTTAATGATATTAATCAGAATTTTTTAACCTGGATTTTATAATTGAGACATTCATCCTAACAAACAAATTATGCTGCTATCCTGCTTGTGACAGTCAGTAACAACCCACTCACACTGCTTGGAAGTCCCCTGGAAGAGGTAGAGTCCTTCATGTACCTGGGCAGCATTATCAACCAGCAGGGTGGAGCAGACACAGACATCAAGGCAGGGATTGGAAAGGTGAAAGCGGCTTTGATACAGCTCAAGAACATCTGGAGCTCCAAAGAAATTTCCTTGACTACCAAGACCAGACTGTTCAACTCCAACATGAAGCCAGTCCTACTGTATGGAGCAGAGACCTGGAGAACCACCAAGTCGACCGTAAAGAGAGTTCAGACCTTCATCAACAGCTGCCTAAGAAGACTTCTGCAGATCCGCTGGCCAGACACCATCAGCAACGCCAACCTGTGGCAGAGAACCTCTCAGCTTCCGGTAGAGGATGAGATCATGAAGAGAAGGGTGGGGTTGGATAGGACACACCCTACGTAAGCCGCCAACCAACATTACCAGATGGGCATTGAGGTGGAACCCTCAAGGCAAGAGGAAAAGGGGTCAGCCAAGAAACACCTGGCAATGTGGCCTTGAGGCGGACATCACTAAGCTTGGTCACACCTGGAGTCAGCTTGAGGTGATGGCACAGGGCAGAAGTCTCTGGCAATCTTTTCTGGGTGGCCTATACCCCGGCAGGAATAACTGGCAAAACTACCAACTAACCTGCTTGTGACACAAGGAGCAAGCACTGGAATCTATTCAGAAAGTATTAATCCTATAACTGTTTCCATGAAGATACCTCTTTTACCAGTGCTCCAGAATGCCAAGTGGTTTGAGGCACTTGCCTCTACAAATCACTGACATCTCACCTCAGTCTGCATGGGCTCGAGTCTCTGGCTCAGCCAATATGGGTAAGTGAGAAAACTTGCCAGTAGCTTCCCATGGGTCAGTGGTTCTTCCTGGGGTTTTTCCAGATTCTTCTTCCATCAGAAATACTGTCATCTCACTGACATCTCACCTCAGTCTGCATGGGCTCGAGTCTCTGGCTCAGCTCAACCATGATAATGCTGATTTACCACCTTGATTCATAAAAGAGAGTAGACGATCTTCTTCAGTTATTGATGGGGTCATTACTGGCATCCATAATGAAAGTTTTGTAAGAATTACTTTACCAGGATCACCAACGGATCTCCATAATGCATCATCCTCCGTGGCTTTTCGTACTAGTACAACCGTATGTTTGGCTCCAAAAATAACCTTTCTGGCATTTCTGCAGAATCCAAAGATATGTGAAAGTGGAATTGCGCATGAAAATGCTCTTCTTCCACCACGCAACATTGCTCGACGTGATCTAAATCCTAAGTTAAAATCTGTATCTACATTAATAATCATACTTTGTACATCCGCATCGGCGTTTCTAGCAAAATTTCTTGGTCGTCCTATTTCATATTGTCGATACTCTGGAGCATCAGTTGTGTCTTTTACAAACATCATAGATGGACCAGCTGATCTTGAATAATCGTCGCTGTATCTTGCAAGGCCAAGTATTGTCGTTGCAACGTCAACGTCTTTCTGAATTGATTCAATATTTTTTCCGTCAATCATGTACGTTGCGCTATCAAATAACGCCATAATACCATTATTAACAAATCCGACACTAACATTGTCTTCATATGCTACTGGTGCTGCAGGATTAGCGATATTTAAAATTTCACCTTCTACTTCCATAAAAGCCTCAGCGGGTAAGAAATACCTACTTGTATCCTGAACTTGTAGTTCAATTCGTCCACGCTGATCTGGAATTCGAGCGTCATAAGAATAATATTGATAATCACGCACAGACTCATCTTTGAGTACTGGTGCGTCCATGTCAAATGCTGGATCAGATATACGCTTGAACATATTTATTATAATTATTATCGTCTAAAACGAAGACCACTTCGGGAAGTGAGACCACTTCCTGCTATCAGACTAGCGGTTATATTTTTTTCTTTTTCTGACATTGGTACATCAGCCAACTCTGCTAGTTTTTGATTAGCAACTTGATTTATTATTTTACTGACATTTGTAGGCATTACTTCAGTACTAGGTAATTTTACTGGTGGTTGAGGTTTTCGTCGTATTAATCGTGCTAGTCTATCTTTGATCGCTGAAAATGCTTTACCAGCGAGATTACCCATAGCACCAATACCTTTTTCACAAACAACATCAATAGCTTTCATTCCCAGTTGCTTTGCAATCGGTATTGCTTTTGGGGCTATCCTTCTAAATAGACCCTGAACAACATCACCTAGTCCATCTCCGTAGGTTGTCTTGTATACTGGTAATCGTGAGTTTATTACTCTGACCATGGTTGTTCCACGTTGAGTACTATGTACAATCATTTTATTATAGTAATTGTATTTAATTACGTACTTAGTCACTGTACTAGTCATCGGCAATTTCGTTAATAAGAGACTGATAAACATCAACGTCCATGATACCGCCTGTAACTAACCGTCTGCAAATATCGGCCGCTTCATTAATTAATTCTGGAGAATTATTACCAGCTCGTTTTCCCCCGATGAGTATTTCTAATCGATCAACATCAGCAAGGACGTTATTAGGACAGGTAATAAGACCACTTCCCTGATTAGTAAATCCACCTGCAGTTTTAATTTCAGATTCCCCCCCCCTTCTTCTTCCTCCTCTGTTGTTCTAACTGATTGTCGTGGCGATTGCAATTGTTTCATCATTCTTTCTAAATTTGTATCCTGTTCTAGTTTTTTTTGTTTTATTTGTTCTATTAGTTGTAATTGTGGGGATTGTGGTGATTCAAATTGTAATTGTTGTGGTGATCGTTGTGGTGATGATGATAACTGTTGTGGTGATGGTGATAGTCGTTTTACTTGTTTAACTTTTTCTTTTATATATTCATGTACAGCATTATCAAATTCATTAAAATTAGTAGCATTTTCTTTAGATCTAATTTCTGGAATACCAGTATATATGCGATATACATCCTTGATCCAATTGTCAGATTTCAGAGATTTAACATGTTCTGGTTTTACATATTTTTGTCTTTCATAATATCCAAATGCGGCAATATCAAGTAATTGGTCTCTGTCCTTGATAGCAGCAATACCTTCAGGTGTAAATTTATCTATTATCTTAATTCTGGTTTTTGGTTGTTGTGGTTGTGGTTGTGGTTGTAGTTGAGCCCCAGGTTAAGCAGCTTGAATACGACCAGCAATATCAGCAGGTAATGTTTCAAGAGCTCGTTGTGTTGCCTCAGTTGCTGTAACAATTTTCTTTGTTGGTTCGACAATCGGTTTAAATAATTGTTTTGTGTCCTCTTCAAATTCGACTTGAGATTCCTGACGTGATTGTAATTGTTGCTTGACAGCATCACGAACAGGTAAATATTTTCTAATTGCCTCTAATCGCTCTCTTGCTAATCTAGCAGAGTGAGGTTTGCCAATAACGACCATTATTAATAATATTTATACTAGCTGTTTAATTTACAGCAGCAGGCAGGGTGAACGACAAAAATTGAGTGACCCGGCGAGTAAATTAAACGCATTATAAAAATAAAAACAAAAAGTCAAAAATAAAATACCAAAAATGAGCTAACATTATCCGTTTTGGTAATAATAAAAGTTAGGAGGTTCGGTTTAGCGTTATTGACCTTATTTTTCAGCCCCTGTAGGAACCTTTATTTATGAAATTTGCTCGAAACCAATTTGTAGGGTTCACCCTGCCTGCTGCTTCTCGTTCCTTCTCTGCAATGGATTCCTAGTCAGACTTGCAATCGGGGTCGGAGTATTTTTATGGGTCTGGGTCTTCAACAGTCTGCACTTCTCGGTTGGTGGTTACTTTCTGCAGCAGTGTTTTGTGGGATGGAGGGTGGGAGGAGTCCAACGTCGT
>JAECUM010060940.1:0-5000 GCA_016617855.1 Megalonaias nervosa
CAATGGAAATGAATATGCTTGATTTGAAATATGATATCTGGGTTTGTCACCTTCAAACTGTTTTAGATAGAGTCATATATTATCCCTGAATATGGTGAACTTTAACGCAGGAGTAAATATGTCTGTATTGACAGTAAAAGTGACGTTTTTCCATAGGCCAAGCTCAAAAATAAGTTAACTTCTGAATGAAGCTTGGTATTACTGCAGTGTCAAAAAGTAGACAAAAATACAATTTTGGCTGCACACTCATACCTCCCTGAATGTTAAAATTCATGCATTTTTGCACACACACACACACACACATATAAAGAAAAATCGCAGTCACCCCTTCCCAAAAATTAGCTTGGACATTACCTTTTTGCAGATGAATTTGCTATGTTTTATGTGTAATGAAATTGTATTGTGTGTTGTCTTTTCTCAATGATTATATGTTATGTATATCTATATTGTGTGACTGACCTTAGACAGTAATTTAGTTTTTTGACCGATCTTACTACACATCTTTTCTTATAAACAACAAATTACATAGCTAATAATTCTCTATGATTTTTTAGTATATATTAAGATTATTAATAATTGGAGGTAAACCTGTTTACAGATGTTGAGTTCACTTTCTAGCTTTATTTAGAAATGAAGAATGTTCTAGAAGCAAGTTGTTTACGAATTTGATGGGAATATGACCATCATCCTGGTTCTGTTCATGTTTCTTAACTTTTTATATAAATGTTGTTGACTTCACAAGTACTCAGTCCACATCTTAACATGAGACTTAATGGAATCAAGTTGTATTCAATGGAGAGGATTTAATTTATTTTCATTATTCATTGGAATTACAAAGTGCTCTTTGACTCAAGGACTAAATTACTATAATAAAATATTGTGAATTCATTGAAAGACATTTTAGATTATATCATTGTGATACATCAAGGCAGTTAGCACTTCGCCATATTCCAATCAATTGGTACATCACTCAGGATAGGAAATCATTCGAAAGCCAATGGAATTCATTCGGAATACTCTATACTTTGGACTTGTGATAGGACTATTTAGGATTTAATTCACAATACTGCAAGTTACGTTTAAATTTTCACTTTGTAATCAAGGAAAATAAATTATTTGTTGAATTTTACTCAACTTTTTAATTTTTGCTCTTGTCTGTTACCCATGTTTAGAGTATATGGTCGTAGCAGAAAATTGGGGGAACTCGTTAGCGATATGAATTTCTTTAAAATATTTCAGAAAACTTGAATTTGTTTTTAAAATTTAAATTAACTTTGTTTTGGAATTCTCATAATCCTTTGTATTATAATTTCACATAGTTGAGAAATATTTAGTGAAACCAACAAGCTTTCACAATGTCTTCTAAAGTGGAGAATCCTACCAAGGAAGGGTCCTTGAAAAAAGACGAGTTGCTTGAGCTTGCCAGACAATATGATCTTTCTGAAGTGAATGCTTCTTTAAAAAACCATGAAATAAAAAATATTTTGGTTCAGTATTGGTGGAAAAAGATTTTTGGGATAAAAGTGTTGTGGTTAGTAAGTTCGTATCCGGTTAGATTATGAAATTAAATGAACTGCAGTTTAGAAACAAAAAACAAGATACAATCTGAGTTATGAATGTTTGAGCTTCAGGAGGAACTGATGCAACTGCAGAGAGAGAGACAGACAGACAAACAGACAGAGATCCAAATCAGAAGGAACTAGCAGGCAGAAAGTACTCTTCGTTTTACACACAAGTTCAGGTTTTGAAGACCTACATTGATGAGCAAAAAACGTTTGAAAAATGCTGCTCCAAGAGCTGATGACTATTTCTTGACTCGAAAAGTTATATTTGTCGATACATCGTCCGCTCAGCGGATTTTCTTTTAAAGAAAACCATCTCAGTCTCATACGATTACTTCCAAATCTCAATCAGCCGTAATTTTTAGTAATTGAACTTCTGAAATCCTTATCACCTCCTACGTGCACTTATTGTAAGAGGAAAGGGCATGTTAGTTTTGTTTGCTGCAGATTGAAATATAAACAACAGAATGCAGACATAGCTATTCCAAAATGTTCTTATTTCTAAGAAGCAAAGGTCACAGTCAATGCTTTGAAAGCAATAGATTTGTTGAGTCAAACAAAGCCCAGTCTAATCTTAATTTTACTACTCAATATCCAAATTCTAATCAGGGCGACAAAAGACCATCACTTGCTGTCGAACAGGAACAAGATTCTGCAATTTCCTGTTTGTTTCAGAAGGCTATTAGCGAAACTGAGGCAACACAACTACATGTGTGTTATTTTGTTTAAAACGGGGTTCTTATGAAAAATGGAGACCACTGATGTACCCACTGGTGGTGTGTTGTCCGTGATCTAACAAACTGTTGTTCCTATTTTTAAAAAAATGTATTAATGTTTTCAATTATTACAAATAATTCAAGAAATTCTAGTCTTGCGCATGAAGCTCCTTGGCTGGTCATTTAGGGATAAAAAAAATTTTTATCACAATATCCTGAATCATCTTTACTGGACAAAACTTGAAAGTCATGTTTCTAATTATTATAGATTTTGTAATGCTTGTTAAATGGTAGGAAAACACAATCATAATATATCGAAGGTTCATCAGCAACCTGTTCATGGAACTGACGAACCATTAAGCAGAATAATGACGGACTGTGTCGACCCTTTACCTAAGACCAAGTCAGGCAACCAGTACTTGTTGACCACAATGTTTGCGTCCACAAGTTTTCCAGAGACAATTCCTTTGAGGAATATTAAAACTAAAACCATAGCAAAAGGTTTGATAAAGTTGCTTTTTGTTTGTTTTTGTTTCTGTTTTTTTATGCACATTTTGCCCTTCCCAAATCTGTCCAATCTGATTAAGGATTAAATTTTGTATCTGGAATTGTCCAACAAATTATGCATAAATTAGGCATCCAACAGTTAAATCTTCTGCCTATCGCCCTGAAAGTCAAAGGACTTTAGAAAGATTTCATCAAACTTTAAAGAATATGATTTGGCATTATTGCTTCGATACAGGAAAAGATTAGGACGAGGATGTTCGTTGGCTATAGTTTGCTGGTAGGGAATCAGTTCAAAAATCATTGGGTTTTAGTCCTTATGAACTAGAATTTGAACATTTTGTCCATGGACCATTAATATTATAAAAAGAGAAACTTCTTTCATCCGAAGATTTGGAAATTAATCTTCTTGACTATGCCTCTGATTTCAAACATAAGTTCTTCAAAGCTTGTGAAGTCTCAAAAAGTAATCTTCACTCTACTCAGTCCAAAATGAAATTAAGGTATCACAGAAATACAAAAGAAAAGAGCTTTGAGCCTGGTGATGGCTCTCTTGCACATTCATCAAAACACTCTTCAGAGCAAGTAGTATGGTCCTTATACAGTTGAAAAGAAAAAAGTGACTTGAATTATATCATTAACACTCCTGGAAGGCGAAACCACAGACAACTTTGCCATATAAATATGTTAAAGGATAGAGAATACCCTGTTAATCATTCAGTCAATTTAGTTGTACCTGACCCACATAGTGAGCATTTAAATGATGTCATGCAATTGAATTTAGGTGACTTTGGTTTAACCAATCTTTGGAATTCAGAAACACTGAATAATCTGGACCAGAAACGTTTGCCTCTCGAGCCACAAGAAAAGAGTGAACTAAAACAGCTTTTGTGTCATTATGAGTACTTGTTTAAAGATGTTCCAATGCGAACACGTCAAATCTACGATGACTTTGAAATTGTAGATTCTACACTTGTGAAACAGCATCCTTAGAGGATGAATCTTCTCAAACAGCAACCTTTGAAAAAAGAAATGCAATATTTGCTGGAGAATTATTTCATAGAACCAAATAAAAATAACGAGTTCACCATGTATTCTAGAACCGAAACCAAATAATACTTTCCGCATGTGAATTGACTAGAGAAGAGTAAACAATGTGACCAAAACAGGCTCATCTCCAATGCCAAGAATCGATGACTGCATTGACAAAATTGGAAATGCAAAATATGTGACCAAGTTGGACTTTCTGAAAGGATTCTGACAAATTCCACTGAACATGATTAAACACATAGTCTAGATAATTGTGAGCGTACATCGATGACGTCATCGTCTACAAGGACGCTTGGAAAGATCATTGGGAAACATTCAGAATTTCTTTGATCGACTCAGTGATGCAAAGTTGACAATTTAGTTAAAGTAAAAGTGAGTTTGGCCATGCTTGTGTCACATTTTTAGGACATATTGTGGGACACCGGCAAGTTAAACCTATAGAAGTTAAGGTCAAGGCTATCTCTGAATTTCGTGTCCCTGTCAGTAGAAAGCAACAGACGCGATTTTAGGGTGTGGCTGGATATTATCTGAAATTGCTGAACGTCTGACCAATTTGTTGAGTAAGAAAACCAAGTTTCCTTGGTCTGAAAAAATGTCAGGAGGCTTTTGATAAATTAACGGCGATTCTTAAGATTGCATCAGTTCTGTCAGCTCCAGATTTCATTAAATCATTTAAAATGTCTGTTGATGCAGGTGTTGTAGGGGTTGGTGGAGTACTGATTCAAGAAGACTAAAATGGTGTTAATCATACAGTGTGCAATATTTTCTAAACAAATTAAACAAGTAGAGAAATTATTCCACAATCGAGAAGGAATGTTTGGCTTTGATATTGGCTTTGCAACACTTTGAAGTGTATATTCGTTTATCTTCTTCTCCAATTATTGTATTCAGTGATCACAATCACTTTACTTTAATTAACAAAATGAAAAACAACAGTCAAAGATTTTTAAGCTGGTGTTTGATGTTGCAGGAATAAAACACTGACATCAGGCACATCAAAGGAAACGATAATTTAACTGCATATACGCTTTCACTTGTATAGCAGTACTATATTGATTTCAGTCTATTGTGTGTCATTCATAAGACGTCATCTTATGTAATTTTAATTATATGTATATTTGACTAAAAAGTTTTTTAAAAAAAGCTTTATTGCCTAAATCTTTCTTTT
>JAECUM010060940.1:10000-17118 GCA_016617855.1 Megalonaias nervosa
TTTGGTTAGGAGAGCGTATATTTAAGATGATGGAGTGGCCAGACACAGCTGTTACGTATGCACCATGCGCAGTGAAAACGGTAAAAGTCTATAAATAGTGTGAATAAACAACAACTATAACTCAAGAAATCGGGTCACAATGTGGTAAAGACACAATGAAGGTATGGAGCATGGAATATTATTCTGAAGAAACTGTGACAACAAAGATAGCCACTGGGCCTTAGGTTTTTACGGAAGTCGAAGATCAGTTTATAATATCAATGAAAGAAGACGTACATTTAGACCATCAGAAAGTGTTGTAATATGAAAGATGTTATTAAACGTATGCATCCACTTGAATGAGGTGTTCGTGCCGTCTTGAGGATTCTACAGAAGACTTCAAAATAACAAAGGTAGTTGAGAAATACACTATAGAGACAATTTACCTAACTTTGTGGGCTGATTAAAAGTTGAGGGATATTGCTTTGTTTAAAATCAGCAATCATTGCCTTTACTTGGAAGAAAAATGAAAGTTCATAGAATTCGAAATTATTCTAGTCAAATTAGTTTTTGTATCCACGTAGATTTCAGGCCGACAAACATAATCGTTCATTAGAAGTAAAGAAAGACACCGTAATATTCTGGACAAGTTTTGAGTTGAGCTCAGGACATTCTACTTATAGTGGTGAAGCCTAATTCAGATCACTATTAGACCGGAGAAGATGGTTTGAAATAAGAAGTGGTTTTGAACCCAGAAGTCAAATTTAGTGTTATATTAAATAGAATAGAAATACCAAATTGGCTGTTACTTGGAAACAAATCACATAATCATGACTACATGCACATTATAAAGCTAATCAAAATACTTTTTTAATCACGTGCGTAAATTATTACACGTTAAATATTTTGTTTAAACATTTCTTTACACGACATTAAATTTCATGGGCATGAATTTTCACATTTAATATAGTGTTACCCATCGTGAAATTGGAGAATGCAGCCGTGCAATCGCGATAAAGGGAAATGAATATGATAAAAGATATGCTTTCGTGTGGGCAATGTATTCACCTTATGGAGCTAAGGGACCGAATATTTAATTTTCGGGGGGGGGGGAGGGAGGTTTGGGGTTGGAGGGTTGGGGCCCAGGAATTTTTGAAAGAAATAGTCTCAGATTCTTAGATAGCTGTAAAGATATTTTTGTTTAGAGTTAATCCCACATCCACCCAAATGGTCGGTCCCTAATACGTGAAAGGACTTTGCCAAAGTTTTAAACACTTTGTTACCTATGCCACTTTTAGTTTTGCTGCTAACTGTCAAGAAACAAAATATGTTTCGTGGCTTGTCGATAAGAACATCGCTCTGCCATTTTCGTCAGATCATGAAATAACCTCGGAAGTAGTTGCAAGATTATACATCAACTGAATGTGTTTGTTGATTCGCCTATTGTGGAGTACGCCACATATGTTACGACAGCAATGACCGACAATATTCCGATTGTGATTTTGTCTCCTTTCGCTACACTATTGTTACATGTGCACAAAAGTAGTTCAGAATATAGTTCTAAACGGAGACAAATTACATCCGAAGATTCTTTCTCAATTGACACAAAAAGGTTGAGGATGTTCCGGCTGATGGCTTATTTGAAAAAAGTATCTTTTCGTTAATCTAAGACATCATATCAAGCATACGTTCTGAAAGATGCGTTACTCTCAAGCCAGGAGAAACTTCGTTGCTTCTGGCCGAAATGACGTCAACAAATTGACTGTAGACGAAGTTTAACTCCAACGCATAGTATCTGCGGAATGTTTCAACCCCTGGCATGTCATTAGCATGCAGTAGTCATCCAGATTAGAAAACCCATCCTGTTAAATTCTAGGTATCTGAGCGTTTCGTTCCGATCCGCGAACGCTCTACTTACTGAAAAACAATTTGGTTTCAGTTCACTGAGAGATAGACTCAAGTTAAATGTCAGATGCTTGGTGTCATATATTTAGCACCAACTGTCCAGTTTTGAATAGCTGCCTTACACATCCAGTGTTGATGGAGAAATTACACTGTTAGTACAATACCATGCAGAGAAGTATACTTATTAATAAGGGACAATAAAAAGTATTTTTAATCTGTACAGGGACATTGAATAGGGTGACTTTAAAAACATTTTAGCTAAGATTGTGTATGCCTGATCAATATCGACTTTTAGATTCCTTTCATTTCATTTCAGATTCTTCCAAACGCATGTATTTTCTGGTTGAGTAAATTTTGTTTAGTACAAAATAAAGCACTTACATCGACCAAAAGACACATGTCAGTATGCGTGTGTCGCAATTTCCGCATATATGCGCAGAAATTTCATTTCAAGCAATAAATTTATAAGGAGAAGTTAGTTAATTTTCTGAACAGTCAGCATTTGTGCTTCATTTATCCAAACTTCAGCAACGTGTGACGCTCGACTGTGATCTTGTTTTAGCAACTCAGTTTCGATCTACTTGATAAAGAATGTTTCATAAGTTACTTGCAGACTTTGAGACACTAGAATAAATGAAAGCTTTATCAATACTGTAAATAAAAAATAAATTTGATTACAATCATATCATTCAAGATTATTTACTTGAGCTAAGCAAATTAGTAATAAATTTAAAATCAGTTGGTTTTTTTTTTATAAAAAGGGTTTTTAACGTGTCTACAAATTTTCAGAAAAAGAGATATTATTCCGTGGAAAATTAAGAATGATGTGTGGTATATACCTGTTTTGCTTCTTGATCAATACGTCATAATTGTCATTAGAATTTTAAGATATTGGTTGTTACATGTGGGATGTGATACATATTACACGCGCTTGATGATCCTAGTGGACTCGCAAATAGTTTTCTGAATTATTTTTTTCTCCACGTACTACGTGTATCATTTTGATTACATTACTAACATTCGGTTAAGGTTGGTTCTTTAGCACACAAAAATTGTCAATTATATGCATTTCAACCAAAGATTTTCTTGCCGGAGGATTTGGGTCACAATTGTATTAATGGAAGGGCGTATCAAGAGGTGGGGTCATTAGGCTCATCTGTTTATAATTAACAATATTTAAAGGACTAACATGCAATGATATCCGTTATTTGAGATGATTGGCGGCAATAAAAATAATATTGGTTTCATTTGACACAGTTTACATATGCAGATTGCAAGGTATAGAAATGTATAATTTCTTATGGATTCTCCACTTGGCAGTAAGTTCACACAAGGAATCATATCACAGGTTTTACCTGTGCCAAGACCAAACTGCCATTCCCGATACAGACTAGGTTTTACCTGTGCCAGGACCAAACTGCCGTTCCCGATACAGACTAGGTTTTACCTGTGCCAGGACCAAACTGCCATTCCCGATACAGACTAGGTCTATTTTTAGTACCATTACCCTTTAATTAGCAGGAACCACAGCACGCCTTGCACTCAGTGATAAATTAAGACCTAGCAGTGACATTTAATAATATATAATTATAAGGAGAGATATAAAAAGCAAAAGAAACGACACCAAAAAATGACCACAGATAAATTTATCGTATCTAGTCCACACTGAAAGGCAAATAAACCCTCACGAGAAGCTTTAGAAAGGTATACGTCGAAGCCACTATATGGATAATACCTCTCAAGTATGCCGATACCTGCCATTCAGACCATCTCGGCTTGTTAAAAACAAGGACTGTCCGAGAATTTGCTCGTGAATTTAACTATTTTTTCATCAGTAATTTCTCAATCCTTCGGTCAATCCAATCGTAGAAATAGCACAAATAGCCCAAACAGACCGCGGTTTCTTTTTTTTGCGAAGACATTTCCGGCGAACAAAAATTATTATTTCTCTGTAAATCACTACGCCAACATAGAGCCGGTGTATATTTTTGTCTCCAAGAAATGACTGAGATTGTCTGAATACTGTATTTGTTGTGTACGGTTTGGCAGATTGGCAACTAGACGGTCTAGTTTTTGATGTACCAAACCGTACACTAAATTATGGATGCAAATATCACGATACGAAACCGAAAGAGCTACCAAAACAATACAGTCAGAGTAGATACAATACAGTCGGAGGAGATACTATACAGTCGGAGTAGATACAATACAGTCGGAGTAGATACTATACAGTAAAACTACAGCGGTTAAATGTTAGATCAGCGGAAGAAATTACTCAAAAAAGAGTAAGCGAGGAAACGGGGAAAATTGCATAACATGTCCATTATATAGATGTCACAGGTAACAATACCAACAAATGTAATACACAACTACTTGCGGAAATTTGTGACAAGAAAACAGCAAATATCTCACTTTCAAAAAGCAAGAAGCGAGCATACTGTTGAAAGACAGTTTTAAATTAGACTCGTCATATTTACGAAAGAACTTTTTTAAAAGCGTTAAATTTGGCAACGATAAGTATGTTGAAAAGGTCCGTGTGCAAAACTTTATTTCACCTTCTGAAAGAAAAGCAATGGCCTAAGAAAATTAACATTAGAAAATGTTAAAATCTTGGTAACAAATTCTGCCTTGTTCTTTCCATAATTTTCATTAAATTGAAAATCAGGACTACCTGAAAGGTTTGTAGGTGGCATTTAACTATATGGTAAACAGTTATTGATATTTCAAGTTATGCCAGATGTAAACTTTTCTCGATCATGCATTCTAATGCTGACTTGATAGAACGAAACAATTGACCTATTGCCACTTGTCAACCACGCTGTTCGATTAACCAATCAACAAGCGAAAATTTGACACACCTCGATGCATCGTTTACGTCCGCCATTTTCCTCCGACAAGCTGACTGTTGCGATAATAAAATGGTTGTCTTACATATTTAAAAAATTGCAATGATTAGTCGATTTTCGATAGATAATGATGAGTCACTGGGAGTTTGTAATTCTAACAGTCGATATCTAGACAGTCTAAATGGAGGAATTAGATTTATTATTTTACCGAGACCTAGACGAAACTTGGAGGATAAAAATTATGTTTGCACGCACGATCAGCTGAACTAGAAAACAACTGATGGCAATTATCGCATTTTTTGGCAATAAAGTATTAGAAAAGCAAGTCCCGTCTATAATTGGAAGAAAAAATAATTAATAAAATAGAAATTTGGGGGAAAAAATGTGAAAATGAACGTGTCTAAAATATGGATCGAGAATCTCCTATCTTTGGATTTTAATGTGTGCATTTTTTCATCGTTTGGAAGCACCGAACCTCAGATTGCATTATTTCATAGTTTGAAAATTTAGTCTTCAATGTTGTGTTTGTCTGAAGAGTAATGTTTCATCGTCTTAATTTTTCAGGTACTTTAGTGGTTCTTTACCTTCAGTCATGGAGCTGAAGAAGGGGTGGGATGAAAAATGTAATTAATATACTGTAAAAATACAAATAAAATGGTTTCATATATTGTTTTCTTCTAATATATTAAGCATGTATTTACACTCATCATTGATCAAAATTCCATCTCACGATCAGAATAGAATTTTATAACAACAGTATACTTCAAAACATTAAAAAAAAAATTATTTACGGGTGTGTTAAATATTTTTTATTCATTTACCTCTAGTTGCAGCATCAACAAAAATCAGCTAAACTTAATGAAGATACGACTAAATACTAAATACATTAAATATTTTGGAGTGAATTTCCTTTGCAGTAATCATTTCGCAAGTGGCTTTAAAACTGATTTTCATGATTTACTGAAATAAAACCCGTAGTTATTACAATACGAACTTGAAATACAAATATGAATATTGTTTACTGTAATATAATATATGCAGCTTGGTACTTTTACATTTTTAAGAATAACAGCAATCATTTTTAATAAAGTTATCAATGAAATTGAAGCAAATTTCTTTGCCAAAAGTTGTGTTTGTTGGAGGTTAACTGACTGTCATGTCACGTGATTCTGTAGGCGGACCGATCTTTCTTCTGGCGTAAGGTCAATTCCATTTAACTGTTTCAAGCATACATAAATACAGTGATAGTTTTAGTAAAAAGTCTCATTTTAATGCAGGTTACAAAGTAGGAATAAGAGATAGTCAATTTTCCTGCAATTGTCAGTGGTAAATGAATTATATATATATATATATATATATATATATATATATATATCATATATATATATATATATATATATATATATACTATATATATATATATACTGCCTCCTTATATATATATATATATATATATATATATATATATATATATATATATAGAAAGCAATTCATATGGCGAATAACAGTCCTTTTAAGTGCACTGGATCCAGCAAGGGATCACGTGTGTCAGGGATTGATTAAGATAAATGCAATAAACTGACAACGAACAGTGCAAAACTAGTATCTAACTAGCCTGAGCGCTTTCAACTCTTAATGAGTCTTTTTCAAAGGCAAATACAAAACATAGACAAGACAAACAAATAAAACACAAAAACCATGGCGTTTGCAAAAACTTTACATGGCTGTTTCTACAGGAATTAAACCTTTAAATTTATTATGTTTCAACTTGTTTATTTCAACTTGTTGCGGATGCTTGAAAATATTTCAAAGGACTGTTATTCGCCATATGATTTGTAATCTTTATATTATCAACTTCGTATGGCACGATCTACCTTTGGTGTGATCTAACACCCTTTCACTTCTGTATTTTATGTCGTGTTAGTGTATACGTTCCAATGTTTTCCTTCTTGTACAGCCTTGCACAAATGAAATTATTTATTTTTTGCAGCCGATACATTTTCTTTTAAATAATTCTCTAAATTTGCTTAATAGCTTATACTTACTAATATGACAATGAAATATCAGGGATATAAATTGCGCCTACTTAAAATGAACATAAAACAACAGATATCGTTATTGCTCGTCGATTTCTAGGTCAATAAAAATATTTTCAAGCATCCGCAACAAGTTGAAATAAACTAGTTGAAACATAATAAATTTAAAGGTTTAATTCCTGTAGAAACAGCCATGTAAAGTTTTGCAAACGCAATGGTTTTTGTGTTTTATTTGTTTGTCTTATCTATGTTTTGTATTTGCCTTTGTAAAAGACTCATTAAGAGTCGAAAGCGCTCAGGCTAGTTAGATACTAGTTTTGCACTGTTCGTTGTCAGTTTAATGCATATATAT
>JAECUM010060944.1:0-14923 GCA_016617855.1 Megalonaias nervosa
AACTGGGAGAGTGAAGAGACCATTTTCTAGGAGGGTCCGTTCGCGAAAACAAAGCTTCCTACGAAAATGAAAATACAAGGTCAGTAACGAAAAACCGAAGCCTCTAACCGACCGAGATTTCTCTAATTGGGTTAGCTCATTTTGTTACTTTATTTTTTGACGTTTGTGTTTGCATGTTCATTTACTTACCCGGTCACTCACTGTTGGTCGTCGCCCTCCTGCTGCTGTAGTGTGGTGTAATTAAATCATTATTCTATCAATAATGGAATCTCACACAGCTAAACTAGCTCAGCAGCGACTAGAATCAATTAAGAAATATCTCCCCGTCCGTGATTCTGTCAAGCAAAAATTACAAGAGTGTCAGGAGTCTAAGGTTGAATTTGCAGAGGGTGCAGAACAGTTATTTGAACCTGTTACAAAGGCTACCAAAGGTCTTCTTCCCACGTTAGAGCAAACAGCAAAGCAACTGGAAAAATAGCAGAAAGAAGAAAACAAAAAGATTCTACGAGAACTTCCAGGTGAAATAGCTGCTGCTTAAGCAATGTGAGAAATATTTGAAGGTATTGACCAAGCTCGTGCTGAAATAGGTGACATAAAGAATCGTATATCAGAACCAGAACCAGAACAAGCAAGAGGGAAAACTGATCTGACTGATAAATTTACCGAAGAAAGTATTACTGGTATCAGGAACAACAAAAACATGTCTGTTAGCTGCGAGTGCCGTGAAGGGAACAATTTCTGAAACCCGAGTACCATGATCTTACTATGGGCCGTGAAGACTGGCCGTGAAAAACTATCACCACCACAACAAAAACAACAACAACAACAACAACAACAACAACAAAACAACCACAAAAAACAACAACCACAAAAACGACAAAAACAACGACAACAACAACAACAATTACAATTACAACAAAAACAACAACCATGGCAACCAGTCCAAAGAACAAGTGAGGAAGAAGAATGGCAGGATGCAAGTTCTATCCCAGGTGCTGCTGGAAGTGGTATTGGTTCTGGTACCAGGGGAAGTGATCTTATTACTGCATGACCCAATAACTTCCTTGCCGATGTTGAACGACTAGAGATTTTGATTGGCGGGAAACAAGCCGGTAATAATTCCCCAGAAATCATCAATGAAGCAGCTGATATTTGTCAGAGATTATTTTCAGGCGGTATCATGGACGTTAACGTTTATCGGTCTCTCATTGATGAAATTGTTGATGATTACCACAGTGATTAAGGGTAACAATTAGATACAATGACTAAAATAAGATGATCATACATAATGCTCAACGTGGACCTGTAATGGTCAGGGTGATAATTGTGCGATTACCTACGTATAAAGCGATCTATGGTGATGGACTCGGCGATGTTGTTCAGGGTCTATTCAGAAGGATAGCCCCAAAAGCAATACTGATTGAAAAGCAACTGGGAATGAAAGCTATTGACCTTGTTCGTGAAAAAGGTATTGGTGCTTTTGGTGATGTTGCCAGCAAAGCATTCTCAGCAATCAAAGATAGACTAGCGCGATTAATACGATGAAAACCGCAGCACTGAAGTTATGCCTACAAATGTTAGTAAAATAATAAATCAATTTGCAAATCAAAAACTAGTAGAGTTGGCTGGTGTACCCATGTCAGAAAAAGAACAAAATATAACTGCTAGTCTGATATCAGGAAGTGGTCTTCGTGTTAGACGATAACAAATATAATAAAGATGTTCAAACGTGTATCTGATCCCGCATTTGACATGGACGCACCAGTACTCGAGGATGAGTCGGTACGTGATTATCAGTATTATTCTTATGACGCATTACAGCCAAATCAGCGTGGGCAAATTGAGCAACAAGTTCAGGATACAAGCAGATATTTCTTATCTGCTGAAGCATTTACTGAAGTAGAAGGTGAAATTTTAAAAACAGACAATACTGAATATGGAGCTGATATTAGTGTTGGTTTTGTTAATAATGGCATTATGGTGTTGTTCGACAGTGCTATGTATATTATCGATTGGAGAAATATTGAATCAAATCAGAAAGACGTCGACGTTGCCTACCCGATACTTGGCCTTGCAAGATACAGTGACGATTAGTCAAGATCAGCTGGTCCGTCAATCGTGTTTGTGAAAAGGATACTTCTGACCCCCCTGACAACAGACAGTATAATATGAGGCGACCAAGAAACTTCCCCGACACCGCTGACGCTGATGTGTGGCCGGTGGTTCATGGTCCAGAATTTAACTTAGGATTCGTAGCAAGGCGATCAATGCTGAAAGGTGGAAGTAGAAGATTTTCATGTGCAATTCCACTGTCACATATCTTTGGATTTTGCAGAAATGTCAGAAAGGCCATTTTCGGAGCCAAGCATACAGTTGTACTTGTAAAAAAAGCTACCGACGATGATGCAATCTGGCAACCTGCTGGTGATGCTGGTTAAGTAAAACTAACAATACTTTCATTGTGGATACCAACAATGATACTATCATTCCCTGAAGAACAACGTCTGCTTTCTTTTATGGAATCCGGTGGTAAGTCAATATTATCATGGTTGACGATGACCACAGACAGTGTTCAAAGTACAATTAATGGTTTATTCACATGGCAGATAGCATCACAGCAAGATGTTTCTTCACCGCGACATATATTTGTTGCTTTCCAAGATGCTGCACGAGTAAATTCACAAACACTCAGTATAATGATATTTGATAAACTTGGTATTACTGAGGTTTCACTGAGAATAAATGGACATCATTAACCAGCTGAGGATATATTACTGAATTTTGAAAATCATGTAGCATGTGCATATCATCGTTTGATGACATTCATGGGACGTGATCAAAATATTGATTCTGGTCTGCAAATATCACAACTAGATTTTTCAACGCTGTATCCGATCTATTACTTTTCGCAGGAACACTTGGAATTGTTCAGACAATCAGTTGTTGATATACACTTTCGAGCTCGTGTGGCAAGAGGAGCTATTGCTAATTATAGAGCAATCGCTGTTATACTCTCAGATAAAACAATGTTGCTTGAAGGTGTTGGTGGATGAATGAGAGTTATTGACGCCCCAGTAGAAAACATGTAACATGAAATTAAATCGCTCATTATATTATAATGTCATAACATCATGTTAGTGTCAGTCTAACTCCTGGTCAGAATAAAAAACTACAATCAGTATCAAAAGGGAACTGTGGAATAAAAATATCACTAAAAAAGAACAGATCACAGGCAGTCCAAATAAACTATCATTATCAGAACGTCAACTCAGGCACTTCAATGAAGCCAAACAATCAAAGAAAGGCATACGACTTAATCTTTCTGCGGGTGCCATTAAAGACATCGCTAAGACGGGTGCTATATTTCCACTTCTTGCAGCTATACCAGCGTTAATAGCCGCTGCAGCCCCAGCTGTTGCAAAAGCAGCTGCACTTGGTGCTGTTGGAACTGCTGCTGGGATGGCATTAAAGAAAGCAACAGGACAAGGAATAAAAACTTCTAAACAAAGGGAAAGGGTCTAAGACTGCTAGGAACTCCCCATTCGTGGTACGGAAAAGGTCCAAGACTTCCCGGGACACTTCGTTGATATTTTCCATGTCAGGTTTGATTTACTTGATGCTGCTAAAAAACTAAATATAAAAAATTTCAGAGGTGTTTTTATGTGTGACCAATTACCAAAACAACCAAACAACGTTGAAACTGGTATCATCAAGCTCGATGGAAGTTCTGGTCCAGGTACTCACTGGGTTGCATAAGCAATTGATCCACGTGGAATTGTTTATTTCGATTCGCATGGGCTGGCGCCACCAAAAGAATTTTTACAACATGTCGGTAGAGTGCAAACTCCAATCTCGTATTCAACATTACCAACACAGACAAGAACCGATCTGCCAATATGTGGACATGAAGTACTCGCCGTACTCGACGCTGTATCATCGTCAACGACACTGCCTTATAAAGTCGCGCACGAGTATTCCACGTTGTCCAACATTTTAAACAGGCATTAAAATATAATAGTAGATATTTACGGAAGATCTTCTCGCCTGAGTAAAACTCAGCAAGGCGACTTATCCAAATGTGCAACGCTTGACCAGGTCAAAAATGAACTCGCTCATCTTTTGAGCCTTGCAAATGTGGACCAAAATGAAGTTGTTGTTTTTCAGGATAAACAAGGACGATTAAAGACGAGTAATATCTCGTTGACAGATATTATTCTGCGAGTTCCAGATGCGACCGAAGATAAATTAGTGGTAGTTACTAAAAACGGTAAAATTAAAAACTCGGAGGAATTAGTCTTAACACTCATGGGAGAGATTGCTGGACGTATCAGAAGAATTGGAGATGTTATGTATGGCGATCTGAACATGAGTAAAAATACAATTATTAATATGAGAGAACCAAAATCAGACGATGATGTGGCAACAAAAAGATATATAGATAGCAACAACAACACGATCAGAACTGAGATCGATGATTGTTTACTATCTGCCAGTGATACAATGACTGGTTCTCTCAATATGGCTAATAATAAAATTACTGGTCTTAGAGAACCAGAATCAAATGATGACGCTGAAACGAAGAAATATGTCGACAATAGCAACATCCTGATGATGACCTCGTTAATGACAATCAATGATGGAATGACCACATATAGATCTGAGTATACTACTCACGTATAAACATTTAGGAATTTTCGTAGAATCACAATTAAAACCATTAAAGAATTTTTTGGAAATCCAGCAGTTATTACTCGTTGACATAAAAAAATTACCGACAGTGTAGTATATACAGTAGCGTCTGGATCAGCATTATGAACACCACTCAATAAATCTATCAAACATCGTGCTGAGGTTACCGGCATATACAGGTTCTCAGTAATGGGAGATACAAAATTTACGGCATTTACCATAATTTTACACCGTCTTCACCAATCTGGACCTTCTGTGTTGTTAGTAGTACTAGATCAAAACGACGAGGTAACATTTATGGTGGAACCCGAAGAAAAGGGCTCCCCCGTGTTTACTATTGGTGTCTTGAATTAGTGGCTAAACTACCACCGACTTAAAATATAATGAATCAAACCCCAATCGACGTTCAACATTACAGATACAATCAAGTATGTGAGTGGCAAACCAAACTGAGAAATATCGTTGACGAGTATACAGTAAAAGTAAAAAACAATATCGCAGACGTGTACTTGGCGTTGACATAATTGTGTATTCGACGTCCACTGTTATCGCTGGAACCGGCGTATTGCTGTCAACAATAACAATAACATCGCCAGCAGTTGTAACAATTTGTGTTTCAGCTGCAACAACAATTGCTGGTATTCTTAATATCATCGCAAAAAATATATACATGCACAAATACAAAATTGCATTAACATACTCCAAATTATCATCGTTGATGTCATCATATCTCAATGATGGAATAGTATTAGATAGCGAGTTTAGAGAAATAATTAAGATTTACAACGAGGCATTTGATGAAAATATAGAAAACCCTATTCAATACTTAGATGTAGCGATGATGAAATCATCGACGTTAAAGATGGAGAACTAGAAAAAAAATTCTGATTTAAAATCAGGGGTTTAAGAGCTAATAATGTCTTCATCGGAATTACTATAACAGATCGTCGCCAATACAACACAGTTGAAAACCACGATGATATCAGCAAGTTCAACCAATCCTGAATTTGACATTAGCTTTCCTACTGCGATTCCAGCGAAGGAAGTAGCATTAGTACAATTACGAGTGTATCATAGTTAGCCAAATATTAGATCAAAACCTTTCCGTGGGTTGCAAGCAAATAATTCACTGGTATTTGCAGATAAAAATAAACTAGATGGAACCCCCGATTGGCATGTTGTGAGTATACCTACGGGTAGTTATCAAATCGAACAGATGAACGATGAGTTTCAACGCATAATCAAATCTATTACAGGAAAAGAATCCAAAATAGCTGTTACTGTTCATGAACCAACATTATCTTCCGCGACAGAAATATGCAGTTGATATATATTCTTCATCGATTAAAACTGTATTAGGATGGCCATAAATACCACCTGTTTATCAAGGACCACCAAAACCTAAACGAGCTGAATTGGTTTTTTTTTTTTTTTTTTTTTTTTGCAAAGAATAAAACGATTTTTAAAGCTTCCAGAATATCGGAGAAGTTATCCCTATGGATGTATTTTAGTAAAGACGGATATATCATTAAACATGACGGTGAAAAGGTTCCTCAAATAATAAAACCTTTACATATTTTTGACAAGGATGCAAATTTAATTGTCAATGTAGCGTTTATTAAATCATTCGCTGACGCAATCAGGCCTGAATACTCTCGGACACTCACTGATCGAAACAATTTATATTCCAGTATAACACAAGATTACATCGACGATATAAAACAACAAATTATTGAAACGATTCAACATCTAAATCAGGTTAGATCAGACTTACTATATGTCAATAAAGTTATCATTGAAAATGTGAAATCTGACGATTTGAAACAATTATTTCTTAAACACTATGGAAGGACAGATCAGTTTGAAGATGTACATTTACTTCTACCTGATCTTCAAATATTTCCCGAGTCACAGAAATCAATTGGTGACATCATTAATAATAACTACCCCAAAATCATCGACGCATGGGAAAAAATAGCCCCACCGGTAAACATCCTCAAACACAGCAATGATCCATACGGCGGAGGTCGTCATATATCACCAGGTATTGTTAATATCACATCAACGATTGCAGTCAACCTTGTATGTGATGTAATTGATGGAAGTTATCAGGCAGATCTTGAAGAATCCAGTCAGGTCCAGCAGGAATACATTTTATATACATTTACCCCTCAAGCACCCCCTGGATTTTTCATTGTATCAGAACCAATTAATCCGGTTTATCTGCGATGTCATAATCCGCTATTATCATGGATATATTTCAAACTTACTGACCAAACCGGACACTTGGTTGATTTGCGGAATGAATCATTAGATATAAATCTGTTTGTGAGATCGTAGAATGTTGAGTGCACCAGGATCAGTATTTTGTAAAACAAAACATTCTGTCAAATAATTATTTATTTTTATGCGGAATTATATATGTACCAATACGTGAGAGTTTTTGTATACAACAAAGAAGTTCTGGAAAGCGCAGTCAGAACAATCTTGACACTATCCACGTCTGACAAAGTCAACGATAAAGTCAAGGCAGAAAAATATAATTATTGATTAATACTGGGGTTAACGCAGGAACAGTTAAATTAGCTGCAGCGAGAACATATTATTACGATTGTGTGTGATAGAGATCAGATTTTGAATTATGCACATTCTTGCATTAAATTTGATTCTGAATATATGAATCAAAAAATAAATATTATCAGAATAAAAAATAAATATTATAATCTTATTCTTAATAAATTTTATAATCTGATTCTGAATAAATATTATAATCTGATTCTGAATAAATAAAAATAAAAAATAAATATTTTTTTTTTACTACAGTCAGAAATGAATTATTCCCCCCCCCATTGTATCAGGGACTTTACTTTCACAATCCGTTACTACTTTCACTTTGTTTAGCTGTTACCACAGTCACTGGTGACAGTACTTTCACTTTCACAGTCACTGGTAACATTGCTTTCATTTTCATTTTACTATGGATCGTTTCACGCAATGACGTAGTCCTTGACTCTGTGAAGGACATAATCTTTCTCAACTGTCTTACACGCGCACTCACAATCTTTTTCGTTTCGTATTCGTGAGACAATTCTGATCAAATTTTCTCGATCGCATGTGCGAGTGGAACGAATTGTTCAACCTGTATGTCATCGACGGTTGCCAAAGATTGTATCATCGATTGTTGCAATAATTTAATGAATCGGTAATCAGCTGGTAATGTATATCTATTTTCGAATTTAGTTGTTGTAATGATTCAAAATCACAAATATTTTTTTCAGGATTAAGTTGATCAGAAAGTTTTATAACGTCATGTTGTAATTTTTCAATCGCAGAAATAATAACATTAATATTTTCGTAATTCATTATAAAATAAATATCTATTTAAAATAAAAATATTTCTGAATCGGAATAAAAATGATAATAATCAGAATAAATATAAAAATATTTCTGAATAATAATAATAAGCAGAATAAAAATATTTGTTTGAAACAGAATAAAAAAAGCAAAAAATAAGCAGTAGTAATGATGTGAGCGGTTACCATTCCATGGGGTCCTTTTCATTTGCCAGTATTTTGCTGTTCCATGGGATCCTTTCAGCGATGCCTTTCTTATGGCTTGTATGGGGCACCCTTCATTAGGCTTTTTTCTTTTCATGGGGTCCTTTCATTGATGCCTTTCTTATGGCTTGTATGAGGAACCCTTCATGAAGCTTTTTTCTTTCTGGCGACATTCTTTCTGAATGTCATTGTGTGGGGTATACCCTTCAATGTGGCTGAGAGCTCACATCACCGCTACTGTTTATTTTTGGGCTCCAGTTTTAATTTCATGCACACACCCCCAAATTAAACTATGGAGAGAGCGCAAAACAGCACCCAACACGTTGTTAGACGTGGTGAGGAAGTGTACATGAATTAAGGCGGAGCCCCCACTTATTATAAAAAATTACGACATATTCACCACCGTCGACATTTGTCAGTCACAAGGTTGGAACTCTAGACCTCGAGTATGAGAATCCGCCACTCTAAAACTGCGCCACGGACCATATTTACAAATATATGTTTCAGAAACTATTATGAAGTTACCTATACTGGATTACTGCAAATGATCAATATACAATTATTGTAAACTGCAACGTGGTTATTTCAATTTCCAAACACACCGTATAAAATATAATCACACATACATTTCTGCCGAGTTAAAGTACATGAAGATCTGTGTACAGCTATCTTACATAGAAGATCTAAAAATAACTTACCTGTATCGCACGCAGTATTGCATGTACAATTGTACGTCAAATTTGTGAACAAAATGCTTTATGGTTTTCTGAATTTATCAGGGATGAAGTCAAAAGATGTAAATATCCTTCTACAAATTTGCACCGTTACAAATTACGCTGCTCCACTGACAGCTAATTGCCACACAGACAGATAAATTACTGAATATAACTGCTACGATGACAGAAAAAATAATCATGGCAGTCATGTAATATTACGCAAGAAGAAGCGGGACAACTGCTTAATTACTCTACCGGAAAGAACTTTGCTTGACAGAGTTATCTCCCTTCATATGGAGTGTTTGCATCTAACACAATCGGGATATACTGAAATAATGTTTTTTGTTTATATTTCCTTGACAATGCTGATTTGTTTATATTATTTGCGACAAAGTGTATTGAACGCATGCAAATATCAAAATATTTGTCAGCTGCATATGTCGATAGAAATGTAATTTCTACGCCTGTCTCTAAATTCATAGATACAACTAACCTGGGAGAATTAGAATTACTTCCAGTATTACCAAATTTACAATTTTGACTTTGTGTAGCAGCTCGTAAATTATTCAAAGAGTTATCGAGTTTTATGCCGTTGATATGATCGATCACAAGTCCATCTTTGATTAGCCCATGAAAACATTCATAGATAAATTTATGTGAGTAATAATATTTCTTCCGCCAACAGTAAATCCGAAATAACCAGTATTATTAACAGTACCTACCGTTTTTTTAGTCGTCAGTTTCTGATTACACCATCACGAGATTCCTCATAATCTTTTATGATGGGATGTGCTACAAATTCATTTTGCTACATTTATATAATAATATTATTTGTCTAAATTATTATTTTTAAAACCTTCAGCATTTTCTATGGGAGTTTCATTGACGTTATTTTTTTTTATCATAATATCGTTTCAGCTCTCTGTATTTTTTACCACCACATTGCACACATAGTTTCTCCTCTAATCCCAACACCACATCGAAAACACGGTTTTGGTCCTGACTCCCTCTTCGCACGCTTTGCATGTGATATCCACATAATTCATTTACTCAAGCTTTGTTACAAGGAACTGAAGAACCGATCATCAACCATTTGGATTTATTCTTTGTTTGAATCATTATATATATATAATTAAACTTCAATTTAAATATATATTTATCTTAATTATAATACGGAGAAATTTACGAGATTATATGCAATCAAGCCCTCTAAAGCCAGATTTGATCTTGACAGAATGCGCCGCAAAGTTAAAGGTTCGCAAAAGTTAACGTCAACAAGCATGAATTGGCTTATGCCGAAGGATAAAACTCTAATCAATCGTATCAGTGAAGCCAAGGAGGAATTTCTTGACGATGGCGCAGCTCATGTGTGGTCAACATTCAGAATTATGCGCAACACCGATGGTGTCACCGTCGATGCTACAATGAATCACCAATGAGCAGCGACGATTATTAATTTTCTCGACAATCAAAGACACTTTTTTAGAATCAAGTTTATTGCGGGCGACACCAAAGGTGTTGACAACACATGGATTATCTGTGACAAACGTGACCCTGATCGATTACATTACACTGGAAATATTGTCACGTTAATAAAAATTCCAACCAGGAATGTTGACTGGAACTGACAAACCACTACAGTTGTTTATGCGATATATCCGCTGAATGATTAACCTAACGCTGATGATCTCAAACCGATGAAATTGTCAAGGATAATTTGTGTAGCTGAGCTGGTTACAGAACACTTCATAAACGCGATACGTGGGAAAGGTTTAACGGATTTACGACATAAAAAAATAAATGAGTGGGCAGAAACAGTTAAAGATACCGGAGCGTCTATCAGCGACGTTGCTGAACTGGGAAAAAATTGAAATTCCCAATAACAGTGAAGACGTTAACCGGAGAGATTTTGTATAAATCGAAATATGAATCAAGAGGAGCTTCGATAGTGATTATTGATCATAAAGCACATGCATGGACGTCGGCCGTAACAATATTTCCACGAGATAGAACTGTTAAATTTTATAATGATTATATGTTTGATTTTATTAGAAATATCAATAAGAGTGACTCGGTGTCCGTGTGGTTATTTTAAAGTTCAGAATCTGTGAACTATGATCAGTTTGTACGTCCTAATGGAGACATTTATCGTGTAGAATCTCCCCACGACGAAATGAAAAATCTTGCGTCGAAATATACCGATGATACCGAACAATTACTCAGTAATTGTTTTACCGTTCCGTCAGTTGCTGCACCTGCTGCTCAGGAGAAAAATTCATGGTCGCCGAGAAAATCAGAATTTCTTGTTGATGTCCAACGTAGTTGTATCAAAAACGGACACGGCGGATTGTGGAATACTCAATACGATTATAAGGATGTTATCTCGGTTGATATGGTAGCATGTTATCCTGGAAGTTTTCTTGGATACGGAGAGTGCTCTGAATATTTTAAGAGATTTGGACATCCAACACACGAGATGACCAGAGTTGCGATAAACGGACCTTTACCAGATTTTGACCTGACTGGATTCGCCTGTACAGAGTCATTCGAGTTTGCACCGAAAAACCTTCATCCGATTGTTTATGCGTGGTTTGGAAGACATTTTTCAGAAAAAGTTTGGGCTCCAATAGTTTTATTACGATACATGCTTGATGTACAAATATTGATATCGTTGAAAGTAAATGAAGCAATTGTATCATATTGTCCGCAGAATCAAGTTTGGTTGCCACAACAAAAGAAATATTCTGATGATGAAAATCCTGATACAACTGATTATGAAAATAAAGTTGCAAAAGGTCTTAGTAGGAAAATAATTGGTAAATTTACACACGGAGGATTATATGATCATAAACGACATTGTACAAGATTAATAATGGACGATGATGAACTCGATTTTATAATTGCTGATACAACGGAGAGAAACACATTTATAAATCGAAGTAATGCTTATTTATCAGACGGAATTAAATTAGGTACAATTGTGAGTTACACTGATGGTGACTCACCGCAGTTTACTCATTTAAGATCTTCGATGCTCGCGTACCTTTCAATAAATTTATTATCGATGATAAATAGATTTTCTGATACCGCGGTTAGAGTTGCCACAGATTCATTTTATATAAATAAAAAATATGCCGATTTGTTAAGACAATTACATATTGGTAGTTATGCATCATGGGGGGAATGGAGAATAAAACTTGAAAAGATACTTAGTTATTCTGAATTTGCTGACGTTGAATCTAAGGAAATATATTACAAGAATAATCAGATGTCACAATTATCATCAGCACCATCGGTATATGATCCTGTGGCCAGACATAAGACTGTTTATCTAATGGGTGTGGTGGTTCTGGTAAAACAACGCCTGCGATTGAATTATTCCGGAATTTTGATACGGTTGTTTTGACGCCAACACATAGTCTCGCCAGAGAAATGAACGAACGTGGAGTAAAATCTCAAACTTATCATAGTTTCTTTAGATGGTGCGGGGACGTATGGATTCCTGAACGAATGGGTGAAAAATATATTCCCAAGATCGTTATTTGGGATGAAATATGCACGGTGTCGCTAGATGTATTAAGAATATTTCTTGACTGGTTGTTGACGAAAAATACTGCTGTGATAATGTGTGGCGATCATGGTCAACCGTCGCCTTTTATTGGATCCTCTCCGCATGAATGGTTAAAAACGTTTGTAGATTATTACGAAGAAATAATTGATGATCATAGAACTATTGATGAACCACTGACAGAATTTAAAAAGTTAATCAGACTGCAGCCAGATTTGATTCAATGTGATATAATGCGTGAAGTAATTCCAGAAACTCCTATGAATGATTTTTGGAATTTATGGAGGCCTGCTGATTTGATAGTTGCAAGTAGAAAGATAATTCGTGATACACTTCAGCAACAATTCATTCTATTACATAAAGAAAAATTTTCAAATCTACCTGTACCATTGTGTTATCGCCCAGCAGATACGACGACAGAATATTGAAGCTGAGATTCCAGGAAACTTGACAGAGTCAAGGAAATAAAATCTTGTGCTAAATGATATTGTTTTAGTTCCTGTCAGTGCTGTTGAGAGCGCGCTAACGATGGACAAAACTCCATGGACACTAGAGTACGCCATAACGATTCATTCGCCACAAGGATTAACTATTTCTGACACAAATATTTGGATTATTGATGATCGTATTGATGACCATTCAGGTCAAATTCAGTATATCTCGCAGTGTCTCGAGTCAGAAGAATATCTCAGCTGCGGAGGGTTATCATAGACTTCACAGAAAATAATAATCAAACTTCTAGCGACACCGAAAGTGTTGGCGATGATGTAGTAAGAAAAAATTAGCTAGTTATAAACAATGTGACCAAAAAAAAAAATTAAAAAATAAGAGCGACTTTGATCTCGATGCTGAACTTATTATGACACTGAAACAACTACAGAATAATCATTGTGCGAGCTGTAACACAGTCATGTTGTCGCAGTATTCAAATAATAATCCAAGACAGTTTACCGTAGATAGAATTAATAGTAGTCTTGGTCATCATCATCATCATTGGCAGCTCAGTCTCATTTAACCATGTGAGTAGCGCCCTCGGAGTGTTGTCTGTCTCTGGGGTTTTGGCATCGTCTGTTGTGGCTGTGCAGGCCGATGCGCGAGTGACAGTCCCTGTTGCAGTTGGTGCAGACGTACTGGGAAGTCTGAGTTGCTTGGGTTGCTGCTGCACTCTTCTTTCTCTCACGTTTCTCTGCGGCCTGCTGGACTCTCCTCCCATCAGCGACTGCTATGCCCTTGCTGACCGTCAGTCTCCAGGTGCCTCTGTCCTCGGCCTGCACTTCCCAGCTGTCTGGTGAAATTCCGCATGCCTTCATGTCCCTTTTGCACACATCCTTGAAGCGGAGTGATGGGTCGCTGACTCTTCTGGTGCCAGTGGCCAACTGGCCATATAGGATGTCCTTTGGCAGCCTCCCATCCTCCATGCGTCGGATGTGTCCCAGCCATCGAAGGCGGCGTTTACTCAGCAGGGAGTACATGCTTGGGATACTTGCACGCTGAACGATCTCGCTGTGTGGGACGTGGTCTTACCAGCTGATTTTCAGGATGCGTTGTAGGCACCGTATATGGAAGGAGTTAAGTCGACGCTCTTGCCTTATGTAGGTGCTCCAGGTTTCACTTCCATATAGGAGGGTGCTCAGAACGCAGGCTTGGTAGACTTGAGTCTTGGTGTGCACTGTCAGCGCGCTGTTTTCCCACACCCTCTTTGTTAGTCGGGCCATGATGGTGTTTGCCTTTCCAAGCCTTCTCTCCAGCTCCACATCAAGCGAAAGAGTGTTGATGATGGTTGACCCCAGGTAAATAAAGTTGTTGACTACTTCCAGGGTGGCGCCGTCGATTTTGATGGAGGGGGCAGTGGTGACATCTTCAGCACTGATGTTTGTCTTTTTTAGGCTGATGGTGAGCCCGTACTGCTTGTAAGGCATCAGCGAAACGGTCTCCCAGTCTCTGGAGGGCATCCTCGGTGTGGGTCACAAGAGCCGCGTCGTCAGCAAAGAGCATCTCCCTGATGAGTACTGACCTCACTTTGGTCTTCGAGCGCAGTCGTGCCAGGTTGAACAGCCTCCTGTCGGACCTGGTGTGCAGATATAAGCCAACAGTGGACGTGTTGAATGTGTGGGACAGGAGCAGGGAGAAGACGATGCCGAAAAGGGTTGGTGCCACACACAGCCCCGCTTCACACCGCTTTTTATGGGGAAGGAGTCTGAGGTGGATCCATCATACAGGACTGTACCCTTCATATCGGTATGGAAGGAGATTATCATGCTGCGGAGTTTTGGGGGGCAGCCGATATTCCCAAGAAGTTCCAATAGGCCCTTCCTGCTGACCAGGTCGAAGGCCTTGGTGAGGTAGATTAACATCATGTAGAGTGGCTGACCTTGCTCTCTGCTCTTCTCTTG